>JAUMHI010000053.1:14257005-14277447 GCA_032359435.1 Enteromius unitaeniatus | reverse complement strand
AATCTGCAAAAATGTCAACAATTCTGTGTTTTTCTGTCAATATGGGGTGCTGTGTGTACATTAATAAGGGAAAAAAAAGTCATTTAAATGAATTTAGCAAATGGCTGCAATATAACAAAGAGTGAACAATTTTAGGGGGTCTAAATACTTTCCCTACCTACTGTTTAAAATATAGTTTATTAATAAAATATTAATTACTATCATTTTGTAAGTATTACAGTTGTTTAGTATTATTATCAGATTTATTTTCGAATGTAAGAATGTAATCAAATAAGTACAGCTTACCTTCAAAATAAGACATTTTTAAACAAAATTCTCCATTTTCTTTCATTTTAATTTCATCTTAGTCTAGAAGCGGTTGGCACACTAAAGAGGCCTAATATGCAATTTCCTTTTACCAGTTGAATATATACCTACGGTGCTCTATCTGTCCTCTTTCCTCAAACACACACATGTATTTCATTCCTGTCTCACCCCTGAGGGCAGCCAGAAGACTATTTGGCCCAGTCATACATCATCTCGGCTTGAAGGAAGCCCCACGCAGGTGGCTAATGAGGCAAAATGAGACTGATTAGCCAACAAACCTTAAAGTCACTGACAGGGCAGCCAGGCAGTCACACTGAGACACAAACACAACTGAAAAAAAAAACCCACTTCTATGTGCTCTGTTTCTTTGTTCCCCACTAGTCCCTGTCTCCTAAACAAACAAGAACATCTTTGTTAAAGTCTCATGAAGTATTTTCAAGATGTCCTTTGCCTGAATACCTGCTCTGTTCTCCATAACATAATCCATTTCCAAGAACTCAGCCCTTTACGTCCACTGACAGGTATGTTCCACTCACATGCGTTGCACAGGTGATGGAGGATATGTCCTGACCTCTCTGTGCACTGGAGTAGTGGTACAGCAGTGGTGACATCAGATGATCCCTCTGTGAAGTGCACATCGCTCCGGTTTCATCAGCCGGCTGCCATTGACCTGGGGCAGGTAATGCTTCACTAATTGGCAGGGAATGACTAAATGCCATGCTGATTACTGACAGTCCACATTGGCCTGTGTCTCCTCCAGACAGTCAGTCCTAGCTGGTGGCTAGAGCATGATTAAGTGCATGGATGGGGTTTTTGTGGATGGACATCTTCATACACACACACACACACACTTTGGGTCATTGCGAGGACATGGAGCCATTTCTGCTGGTCATCTTCAGTTCAGATCATGGGCCATTGACAGACCTGTCAGCAAGAGAGAGGGTCATATGGAGTGTGTGTGTGTGTGTGTGTGTGTGAGTGAGTGTGTGCATTTGTTTTAAGCTAGTTGTCATGATTATCTCATGTCACATCAGAGGATGCCATGAAGCTTTGGTTAAACACACAATTAGTATTGAACCAGCTGCCAATATGTCCTTATATGTGTGTGTGTGTATCATATAAAATATGCATATAAAAATGCACTTTTATATGGTGTTTTATATAACACACACAAATATACTGTGCATATATTATATTAAATTGTAACATATATACATATATATATATACATTCATTTCATTATTTGGAAAGTAGCTTGTTCAAGATCACCAGACCTTGTATGTATATTATCACTAGCATTTGTGTCAAAGTTGTATATGTATATGTATTATATTATATTATAATACAATATAATAAAATACTATAAAAATATATCATTTTTATTTTATAAACCTGCTCCTTTATATATAATATAAGGGGTTTACAATATAATACACTACTATATATTATATTATAATCATTACTCAGCATCATTACTCCAGTCTTCAGTATCACATGATCCTTCAGAAATCATTCTAATATGCTGATTTATTTTATTTTATTTATTTATTTATTTATTGCTTATTTTTATTAGCAATAAAAAAAAAATAAGTTGTGTGGCTTAATATTGCTGTGAAAACTTTTTTCCTTTGGTGATCATTTATTTGAAATAAAATATATTTTGTAACAGTATAAATATCTTTACTTTTGATAAAATTCAACACATCCTTCTAAAAAAAAAAAAAAACTCTTTCTGACCTTAAACATTTGAATGGAAGTCTGACAGACGTATTTCCAACAGATGGACAATTCAGGAGCCGACAGGAGAGAAAGCTGAAGGAAATTGGACATGACACCAGCAAGTAGCAGGTTCAGAGGCCAGGTGGGATGCTGATATTCCAGCAATTGTTCCAAGAGCCTATCCCAGATAAAATCCTGCTGTTCCAACATATGTTTTGCTAATAAAAACACTGAGAAAAGTCTTGGGGTTTAACAAAGCATTGGTGCACTGTAAAAACTGGAGACGCTAATACAAGCAGACGATACATTATTGGTGATAAAACAATTTCCAATAACCCAAACCTCAAGTGTAGTGATGTATTATCAGTTTAGCCGTCAGGCTTTCCTCTCAATTTCATTCGGGATCAATCCTGGACATTATTAATCTTTTAATATATTTACTCAATACAACAGAAGCAATATAAAGTTCAATCAATAAATCTAGACTGAATTGGCTACAGACAGTAAACTGGAAAAAATGTCATATTTTCTCTCATTTCTAAGCCCTTTTTACTATGTTTTGATGTTTTGACATGTGTCTATCCTGTAGGGCTGAGTAAGAATACAGTTAGGGGGTTGAGATGGGAATAATCAGACTCAAGGGACTATGCGGGACGGTGATAAGCTGAGATTGCTCCTCTTACATGTGCCTGTGCTGTCGGGGGAGGGTTGTCTCTTCCTCCACCCCCTTCCTTGCCCCTGACAGAGCTCTATTACCCTTGATAACAGTGTATTTGGGTGTTCCTGGAGACAATTCTACTAGTCTCAGTCCCCACTAACTGACTTCGACACAAATAGTAGTGATAACATACACCCCTATAACAAAGTAAACCTTGAAAAAGTGATCAGGGGCCCAAAATGAACAAGCTACTTTCCAAATAAATAAATGTGACCCTGGGACACAATGTATTTGGCTGAGAAGCAAGAATATTACTAATCAAAAATTACATTTTGATATAGTTAAAGTAGGAGATTTACATAAAAATTTCATGATCTTTATTTATATCCTCATGATTTTTTGGCATAAAAGAAAAATCGATAAGTTTGACCCATACAATGTATTATTGGCTATTGTTACAAATATATCTATGCTACTTATGACTGGTTTTGTGGTCCAGGGTCATAAAATACTGATTTCATATTGACTAACAGAAGTTATCACTAGCACGACAGTCTAAAAAAATCAGCTGTCTGCTGCAAATTATTCAGTTTACTCAGTCAGTTTAGTCTACCCAATCTCACGAGCATGTAACAATTTTACAGAAGTGGTGATTTTGCATGAATTTGTACTAGGTTATTCATATATTCATATTTGGAAAATAAGCACCGAAGGTCCACCCCTAAGCTAACTATCAAAAAAGCATGAGCAGATCATTGGAAAACCTTCAAATGCAATGCTACAAATTAACCACTAATTCACCCAAAATGTAAAATGTTTACAAATTAAAATGGGAATTTGGTTTAGTGTGATCACACCAAGTTAGACTACAGCATTCTTGCATGCTTGAATCTGATTAGTCGACGAATGTTCGAAAGTGGGGCTAAAAAGTAAGGTTAAAGTAGCTCCAGACAGGTAATTGACCACATTAGAGTTCCATATCACCTTGCATTTATTTTGTATATTTGACCTCACAAATACATGATGGACCAGAGCATTCATGCATTCCAGAATACTTTAACAATCATTGGAAATGCAAGAAGCACATATTTCAGCGCAATTAGAGAAAATTCAGAGCTTAAAGCCACTAACATGCGAGCTCTAACATGTACTGTTATAATTTCTGTTAGAAACACCCCTGAGAAAGGAAACAGAGAGCTATACACCTAGAAAAAAGAACAATGAACACACACGCAAGCACAATCACACATGCACTGCTAGTCTCTGAGATTCTCTCTATTTGAGCAATATTTGAACTCTCATGCCTTGTTGAACACCATGGTGGGGAGTCTTGCAGACCACAGCATGCAGACAGGCCTCATACTGGGCCATATTACAAGGTACAGACCGATAGTGCCACTCAAACACACACACACACACACACCTTGAGGCTGATCGATCCCTGCTTGCAGTCCAGAGCTGATGTGATCTATCAGAGCCCTGATGGAAGTCAGACTCTCGTTTCCTCATGTCAACACACACTAATGAGCTCCAGGTTCACTCTTTCAGCCTGAATATATTGTCACAGAGACTATTGTATGTGTGTGAAAAAGAGTGTTAGGTTAAGATGTTAGACAATCACATTATACTTCTATATCAGAAGGATGTTGCAATATCTGACATATCTACACTATATATTATAAATATAAAGCTGGGTCAAATATTTAAGATAATTAATTTTGAGCAGATTTTATGTACATTTTTGAAGACAAATAAAATACTTGAATATATGTATATTATTACTTTAATATATGTATTATTATATTATATATAATTATATGAAATGTACATTATATTTATTGTATGCCCTCACTTTTCTATAACTGTCTATTTCAAGGTATAATAAAAATGTAAAATAAATAAAACAATTTTATAAAATAAACCTTAAAAAATAAAAATAAACCCAATAATCGTAACCTTCAATATTACACACACACACACACACACACACACAAGTATCTGATCATCTCACCTTTAAATCCAAGCTCTAGCATTCGCATTTAATGAAAATCTGATAAAAATATATGAGGTCATCACCCTATGTCTTATCTTCCATTTATAAATAGAAATTAAAAACTTTTATCTTTAATTAAAAGGTTAGTTATTGCCTAGAAAGGCTCTGAAATGGGAAAAAAAAGTAATTTAGGCTTTTGATATAATTTGCTCTTTGCAGCTTTGATTGCATCCCAGAGCTTTAAGCACATTTTAACTCAACATTAATGGAAATCGTGCAAACACTTAGTAATTGTATCTCAAATGCAACAGACGGCCAAACAGAGACACTCAGTCTAGAATGATCTCATTGATGAAGGCTTGTAAAGTAAATATTGGTACCGATATTGAAGCGCCTGCCTAATGGAGACGGTTTTTATGACCTCTCCTAAAGGGCCAGGACAATATGAGGGCCTTCCCACTCTCTGTCTCTCTCTCTCTCTCTTTCTCAGATCAAAGCGATAGCTTGGTTGGTCTCCGGGGTCTCATTGCTCTTCCAGAGTTGAAGCAGCTCACGGTGGCTCTGATTGCAGTTACTGGCGCTGGAGGGGAGAGCAGATAAAGCGGATCTATCTCACTATCCCCCCAGGATCAGCTTCATCACCTGGGCATCAATACATCCCAGCAGCCCCTATGACACTGTGGCTCATTTGAATGCACTTGATGTGGGAAAGCTGGAAGGCAGATTGTAGATATTTGGTCGAGACACAAAAATGAGAATTAAGCAATACGTATAATTTAAAGTCTTCTTATCCACTAATGCTGACAAAACACACAACTACACAACTTTACCTTCCAGTAGTTAAATGTTGCCATATCAGCAATTTATTATTTATTTATTTATTGTAAGTGTTGAATGTGCGACTGGCAAGAAAATATATATATTTTTTAAAATATTTGTGAATATAAAAAAAATTAAGAAGCAGAAGAAGCTCTAAAATGGTGTTCCCATACAAAACCCATTCCTTGATTCATAACATCAATGTTTTTTTCCAGTACTCAAGAATCAGATTTTGTTTGAATATTTTCGAGACTTGAAAACTAATGAGAAAAGACAGAATACTAACTGTTAATTACTGCCAGCGCCACAGAAATCTCCTCAAGGAGTAAAATGGAAACAAACATCACATTTAATACGCTACATATAATTTGTGGTATAAAATAAATGGAAAGAAACATCACATCATATTTGTTGGGTCTACAGACGCTGGTAGCTGACAGTTTTCATTAGCGAGAAGAAAGACGTGGAGACAGATGGGAGGCAGGGGAGATGAAGGGAAATCACTGAAGATACTCGCGAGGCAAATACCAGACTCTCTTCATATTGTAAAAGTTGAAAAAACTATAAAAACCCATACAAAGGGATCACAACGGCTTGATAATGGCAATAAAACAGCCGTTTCCATGTGGGCTGAGGCATTGTAAGCCGGTTATCTGGGTGTTGGGCTGTCTGAGGGGTGAAGAGGGCTCCTGGCTCTATTGTTATACTGCCTGAAGGAGGTTGAGAGGAAAAATCAGGTGACCAGTGCATCTGATTAACAACAGAGACAGACAGCAAGCACATCTAGACATCTTCTGTCCTTCACACAAATAACGTTTTTTTTGCACACTCAGCATTTATTAAGACATATCAATTTAATGTAAGCAAAAGTGAAGAACTAGCAAGGTTTGACTCTATCTAACACAGTGCTCAAACAGCAATAGTAAGGGTTAGTAAATGTCTGGCCGTGTGACAGACTAGATCTAGTAAGTGGGAGGGGTTTGTCATCCATGATGATGACAGATTGACAGGTGACAGGTGAAGAGCCTATAACCAGACCAAACAGAATATACTGATCATGGCAGACAGCCAATAACACTCTGCAGTGCTTCTTAACTGGTGGGTCACAACAGTAAAACGAGTCACAGGTCTGTTTAGTCTGCAGACAGCAGGAAATTGCAATCAATTTTAAGCTTTTAATTTAGGCTAAAATTGGAAATATAAATTTTTGTACACAATGCTGGTACTACTGTTTGTTGGGTTTGTAGAATCATGATGTAAAACCAGCATGCTGGTGTAAAACACTGGTTCAAAACGGAAAAGGAAATAATTTCAAGTGGCATGTAAAAAAAATTAAATAATAATGATTATATTTAAAAAATCTATCTATCTATCTATCTATCTATCTATATATATATATATATATATATATATAGTTTTTTTAAGTGAAATATTATAAAAAAAGTATTTAAATTTGATAATCATTTAAAATCTGGTTTCTATGTGATTATCTTAAAATGTAATTCATTCCTTTGATGGCAAAGCGGAATTTTCCATTGTTCCGGTCTCCAGTCTTCAATTGATCATTCAAAAATACTGAAAAACATTTCTTATCATCAGCTGAAACTTCACATTTTCTAACATAAAAAAAAATCATTATAGTGCTTGCCTCTGACCAATTCATGTCTTTCTATTTTCTTCCAGGTTCAGATGGGACAAGCGCAAATTGCTCCATTTGGCCTAAATCTGCCATTCCATTACCCTTCGGTTCCTTTGGGAATGGACATATCCATGCTACTCATGACCTCTGACCTCTCTCCATCAGGACATGGGGGTGAAACACGGGGGTCTCTTTATGGTCACCCTGACTCTGGGGTCCACAGGGATGTCACCCTGAGATGTTCTTCTACTGATGTTTTTCATGGCTCCTCTCTGGAGAGCTGCAACAAATCGTTGTAAACTAATGTTAGATTCATTTTGTAAAGGCAACAGCTGGAATGCAGGGGTAAAAGACCATGAGACATAATTGCTACTGGAGCAATTAATCCTTTCTCTATTTTTTACTTTTATTTAAAGTTGTTTTTTTCCCTTCTCCACAAATAATATTGACTAAATTTAAATTAGCTGAAAGACTTATAAACCTTATATGGTCAATTTCATGAATTACCAGAAGATCCTTCACATGACCCTTCACTAATTTTAAGATGCTGATGAACTTATTTAGTGAAGGACTAACTGGAAACTCAACATGGTTTGATTCATTGTCAGGCCAGCTACTATTTTTGTGTCTCCACATTGGTAATTGAGTCTACTGGATGCGGCTGGTGGTCAGAGAGCTTAAGCCAAAGAGCCACTGATTTACAGACGGCTCATCATCTTTGTTTGGGTAAACGCTTGAGCAGATCATCTGGTTTGGTTCACATTATTCTCACAGTAAGATCCTCGCCTGGCAAACAGAAGTAAGGCCATTTCCTGAAAATCAATACTAATGTACACGGCAAACAGAAAAAAGAAACAGAAAAACATTGAGACATGTCTCAGTAACTTGGGGATTACACAATATTTGCCTAGTGAAACACATTGCTTGAGGGCAAGAAAATAAATACATGAGAAACTAGGGGAAATCAGCATGAGATAATTAATAAGCCATACAATGTTTTTGTTTTTTTGAGTTGAGCAAAAACTGAGACACAGGGCTTCAGATACATGAAAATGTGCCAAAAATTCTTTATTTGCTCTGTTGCTCTTTCTTCTCCATGACCTTGTTCAGATATAACAAAAATCAAATTCTAGAGTAAGACAAAATGCTTTATTTGTCCCTAAGAAGGGTTTCTATCTGCATAAACATTCAAAGATTTGTGTTTTCAGTCTGCAGGTTAAAACGAAACCCTTGCCCCCCTGGAATGTGACTTCAATCGAGGTGGAACCCCCTTGGAGCAGGTTTTGACCTCCCAAAACAATTTTTTTATTTTATTAGTCATATTCCTCCAGAACGTAACTGGGCTAGTTTTGGTCAGTTCGCTTAGGTTGTTTTTTTTACACATATCTGGCAACCCTGAAACATTATCAGCATCTTACCAAAAGGCATCTGCAAAAAGTTGATGCTTTTTTTTAAACAAAGATCATTTTCGTTTATGCATGTATTTGTATTTAAACAATATATTTATTATACTTTGGCTAAAGTGTCTAAAACACTTTTTGGGCCGCTGTGTATTTATGAAAGTAAAATGATCTGAATTAAACAGGGGGAAAAAATGCACCAATACAGGCGAGTAATAATGATGAAATGGTTCCAGCAAAAATTTATAGCTGTAGAGTGAGTTCACAAAGCAGGAACGCATTAAGATCGAAGTGAGAAAGAGCAGAGCAACTTTTTCATTCCAGAATCTTTTATAACCTTAAATACGATATTAGCAAATTCGATGACTGATCTATAGTGAGCCTGGGATCTCTCGGCCTGCTAGCAAGACCCTCAATTCTGGATTCATTTTCCCTCATAATGAAAGCTTTCCTATACTAACGTTTAACAGATGAAAGTCCACCTTTTTCATATTTCCTTCTGATTGCAGTAATAACCTTATTTATGAGTGTCCATTCCAACTGAAGCACAGATCTCAGGCCAGGCGGAGCTGGAAGCGTGATGGAAATTAATCTAGTAATCTTCAGATCCTTTCCTCATTTTTCAAAAAACTACCCTAATTCATCAGTGAAATCAATGACTTAGATCAGATCATGCCAGGTCGTTAGGTAAGGCATGATTAGCCTGGAAAACTCAGGGCCAAAAATGTCCCAGATGTCAAAAAAACTCCCGGAGCGAGAGCTTGTGAATGTACAAAGGAAACAGCTATTGTTAATACAACATGTTGTAATAGCAAGATGTGTAATTTGAGTTTAAGAAAAGTTACCTTTGAGACTTCCCTTAGCTACTGTTCAGTTAATGTAATTATAACTGGCATGTTATTCTACTTATATCTCTAACACATGCGCTCTAAAGAGGGAACTGAGCACAATGGATCAAAGTCTTCATCAATAGAACCCCACGACCGGATCCAGAAGCCCCCTCAAAGCTTACCAGCATCCAGGCCTCTCGCCCACCTTCCCATCACTGATCAAAACAGAGACGGGGCCCCTGAAATCAGCACATGTGGGACATTACAAAGAGACCTTCAGCAGCATCATTTAAGCTAAATGAAACATTTTCAACTACAAGAATAAAATATAATTGGATTAGTGCTGTCAAATTATTAAATCATATTTAATATATCATATATTTAATATATGTTTATATATTTAATATAATATATAACATATTTTCATGTGTGTGTATTTATATATTTATATATATATATATATATATATATATACATAATAATATATACATATATTATGTGAACAAAAACTTTTATTTTGGATGCAATTAATCATTTTAAAGCACTAAATTGATTGTCAAATTAAAAAAAAAATGAATTAAATATAAAAAACCACTAGACTGCAATAATGACTGTTATACAAAAAAAAATTATTTAACACATTAATAATTAACTTTTTTAGCACTAATATACAAAAAAGGAAAAACTAAGCATAGCATGAAAAATAAATATAAAAATAGAAACCTGTTATAGTTTCTGTAAAAACTATAACTAAATAAATAATAGACACAGACCAATGAAAATGCAAATTTAAAGAACAAATTATATATATATATATAAAAAAACTATTAAAATTAAATTGCAAAAACAAATCAATCAAATAGAACAAAAAAAATTATACAAATTAAATAAAACTATACAAATATATCGGGAACACTTTACAATAAGGTGTCAAGGTGTCAAGGTACAGTAAGGTGAATTTATCTTCGTTTAATAATGCTTTAGTAAATGCTAAAATTGGCATTAGATAAATAAATGATGTAGAAGTATTGTTTATTTTTAGTTCATGTTAACTAATGTTGTTAACTAATGATTCTTATTGTAATGTTTTTCCAATATATCAATTGAAAAGAGTGAAATAACATCTAAATAAAACATTCTGTGACTTTTTGTGCCTTGACTTACTTCTAGTAGCCCAAACTTAGCAGGTTAAATAAATGTGTCTGTTTGTGTGTGCTGAGAACGAAGACTAGTGTGTGCTAGATTTTCCAAAAAGTAGACTCCACTAAGAAAGAGAAAGGGTGTTTTGGCTCTTCTGCAGATTAAAAAAAAGGTGGTGTGTTGGGGCAATGCTCTGTTGCTTCCTTGTGACCCATTAAATAGTTTTACAAAACACTTTTCAATGGCCAGCATGTCTACTGCAGTTGTCCAGGTAGCTGCCCTTGATTACAAGGACAGATGCATCCCGATTAGCTTGCCGGTCCGATTAACGCAACCACCTGTACTTGAGAAAACAGGGCAAAACCCCTTGACTAATTGTGGATGGGCTTTAAAAAGCTGGTCCAAAAGATGAGTCATCCTGCAGCTTGTTTCAGTTCAGCTCACATCCCGCTGCAATCAAGAACATTGAAACCTAAAGAGCCAGGAAGCACTTGGGAACAACAGCTTCCATGAATCCCTGCAGTGAAGTGCAGTGGCCAAATTAATCTCTTCATCTTCTCTCTGGACATCTCTTATCCTCCTCTGTCATAAACTTGGCCAAGCTAAAGATTTACAATCACGTCTTCCTCTCTCTCCTATGCTGCTTTAGAGTCTAATTACTTTAATGTTTAAGCCTCCACCATCTTTTTCAGACACACAGTTTCATGAACCACATGCCAGAAGAGGCTAAGAATAACACTCTTCATCCTACATTTTTGAAGGGATGATATGTGTCCTCGCATCATGGATTTACTTCAAGCCATAAAAAAATTAAGTCATTTTTCTTCGAAAGACTTGCATCTTTCAAGATCAGCTGGCAAATTTAGACTATGAGCTACTTAAGCCTCATTTTAGCCACAAATAAACCTCAGTAAATGATCAATGGCATGTCAAAATATCAAGGACTGTTAAATTCAAACACAGCATGTAAATGGAGACATTTTATGTGAAGACTATGAATGGGAAGAAGCTCATCATGACCACCAAAAAATGGCTACTTATGTGACTTATTTTGGACTCAAATAATGATATATATGAACCCGCCTGGTTTGATGAGTTTTCAATGGTTTTATCACTTTGTTTTCTCTCCAAATCATCTGAAGGCCTCCAGAACACGTCCTTGGGCTGTCACTGTTCTCCACAGGGTGGATTTCCCCCGAGCTGTAATATGTCCATGTGATTCCTATGTGCCAGAAATGAGACAATATCAGCAACACAAAACTTTTTATGACAAGGTTTGGAGTATAAATGGGTACTTTCAGCTTCAAGGACAATTTTATCACCACCCACCAGTAAAATATTTTCTGGTCTGAAAGGCTACAGTTTGCTGGCTGACTTACTTTACATTTATGCATTGGTGGGTCCTTTCATCCAAAGCGACTGCATACAGTTTTTAATCAGTTCATGCATTCCCTGGAGGAACTCACACTTAAACCTTGGTGCTAGCAACAGCAAGGTCATGGGTTTGATTCCCAGGGATTTGTTTAATGTATTTATCTTGGCTAAATAAAGGATAAATAAAACATCCTTGGGAATCAAACGTATGACCTTGGTGTTTCTAATTAAATGCTCTACTGTTCCAATTTAAGCTTCCCCAGAACGAAATTCTGTTATCTGTCATTTATGATTCTCTGTCTTCAATGGAACACATGAGGTGAAATTTAGATAAATAATATAAAAATGACAAAAATGCTTTTGAAGTTTTTGAATATTAGAACTGAGTTGTAAATTATCTAACATATTCCCTAAGGCATGTCTGTTGTAATTGTGACAACACTTCTTGTTTTCATCAGAAAGTTATTTATAGAAAGTGGAATTGTTGATATTTTGTTATGTCATTTTATGTTTCTATAAGCGAATATGGTCGCACTTAATATTAGGTGGTGTTAACTACTACGTACTCACATAAAAAAAAATGTACTTGTGCAATGTACTTATCGTGTTCGTATTGCAAAACACTTTTGTTGCTATTGAGGTGGGATACGGGTAAGGTTGTAATTATAAATGTAAATGCAGAAATTAATTACCAAAGTAATTACATATATATATATATATGTGTGTGTGTGTGTGTGTGTAAAAGTACAATGTAAATGTAACAGATTTTAAGGAAACAATGAAAAATGCTGTACAAGCCAGGAGAGTAGTTGGCAATGTCACTTTGTAAAAAAAAAAACAACAAAAAAAACCAGCATTGTGCGTTTGCTGACATATAGTCTATGTTTATAGTCTAAACATGTAATAAATATGAGTATGACATCACCAAGTTCAATAATTTGCATATTTATAGTTTACACAGAAATAATAACAAATCAATATCAAACAATTTTTCATAATTTTCAGTTTTCAGTAAACGTTCCCTTAAAAGTAGACTATTTTAATAATAAGAGGCTGTCAAAAATCATTCAGCCTTCCATACACATGATCTATCAAACTCAAGCATGATGATCTCATGCTCCCAGTACAGTGTAGTATTCTACATTCATCAAGATCCGTTGATGAGAGATAGTGTCAACATAACTTCTGCCAGATTACCAAGAGTTCAGCTATAACCCCGCCATCTCTCGGTCCTGTTGTCACTGCTGACTGGAGCAGGAAGTGAGCTGTGATGTCTAGAGATAAAGTAAGTCTGGTGCTGAGGTCACTGCCATTAGAGAGTCGTTTCTTTTCAGTGTTCTTTGAAACGGGGTCAAATCATTTGCTCACTCTAGCTGGGAAAAAATGTGAATGTGAGCTAAGCACATGAACATTAGATCTGTGGCAGCCGAAATTATCTAAAGGCAAACCTCCTGCTCGTACCTAAAAAAAATCCGGTGTGACCTTTAGAGTTTGTTGTCAATGTCAGATTACCTTCTGAGAGGAAAGAAATAGAGAAGCTATCATAAGAAAAGGCTGACAGGGGCAGAGAGAACTACTGTAGAAGAACAAAAGCAATCAAGGAGAGAGCTGCAGTATTCCACCAAGCGTGGCTTCTTTCTTTACTGAGAATTATTAAGTACAAAGGCGGTAGTGGTCACAGAATAGATTCTATTATTATTGTTTTTTTATTTCGTATTGTTACCTGAAATTTCATTTCACTTCAGCTCCAAAAAAAATGTGCAGAGAAAGAATGGTCTGCCTGTGAGTGTGTCGGTAGAGGAGTGTGTGATAAGAGAACAATTGGTACACCATCAAAATTTCTAATAGACATTTTATATCTGTTTCTGTTAGATTTATGTTTTATTGCTTTGGGTACTAAAGGAAAACTTGAAGTTCTGATACTTGCTATGTGGAAAACAAAAGACAATCATGGACATAATTCTAAAATGTGAAATTGTCCAAAAACACTAGTCACACTTGGATTTTTTGTGGTTAAAAATGACATTTGGAAAATGTTTTGCCCAGCCCAGTCTCACAAAGATTTGTACATATTTTATGACGTGGCTAATTCATACGAATTTGTATGACCTTGTACAAAATCATACCATTTTTACCTAAATCGTAGGTACTTTACAGCTTGCCAATTTGTATTAATTTGTATGAATGACCTACACCTAACCCTGCCCCTAAACCTACCCGTCACTGGGGTTTCGATAAATCATCCAAAATCATACGAGGGAGGTCGTACAAATTTGTACTAATTAGCATGAATTTTCCACCTTGAAATCAGAGGCCAGTCAAGAAGCCAGAACTTGACTCTCTTGCGAACAAGCATGCAGCCTTATGAAATAGAATAGAAATTAAAATAGAAATATTTTTGTTACAAAAACCCATTGATCTGCTTCAGAAGAGATGGTGATATGATGTAATTTTCATTTTAACTATTCCTTTAAGTATATTCTCGAAGCATGAAAGTTTAAAATGTCAGTGTGATAACATCATTTAGTACCATTACAATAAATAAATAAATACAAATGTAAACTATTAATTAAAAACATTAATAGTAAAAGATGATACATTAATTGAAATAAAAAAAGAGAGTTTGGTCGTTTTTGACCTCAACGTGAGAAGCACTAACAATAATTCACTTACATTTTCCTACATTTAAAATTGGCATATCAAGATGTGCTCCACCGGGTGACATCAAATAATTGTCTGGATTGTATATGTCACTGAAGTTCTTAATGTACCAAATCCTGTACGCATATAATGCGTTGTGAATTACACATACTGCTATTCATTTGAATATACACGACAAAAAAAAGGCCAAAATCAAGAAAAATGAAAAGAATAAAATGGCCTGTAGGCATGGGCAGTGCTCAGAAATCTGCGATGGGCTGCAGAAATGCAGTGCTGTGGTTGGTCAGATTCTTTAGACCTGCAGGAAGATGGAAAGACTAATCAGTACAGATCTGATGGCCCGCTTTATGTGCTCTGAGCTAATGAGAACACTTAAATTCTCTGCTGTCCGCATAATGACTCTCTTTATCTGTAAATCCTCAGAGGTCTGTTTCTTAACCATCCCTCTCTTTCCCTCTTTCTCTGTTTTCACATGTGGAATGCAGTGGATGAGGCAATCACTCTTCATGCCTGTAGACTGGATCTTATTTGTAAACCATAACGATGGTTGGTCGGTATGGCGGTATACACTGAAGAAATATGTGATGTAATTTGCATCTTAAAAGTGGCTGACATGATTGCATTAAAAATACTGGAATTATCAGTTTTTCGACAAGTTTTTACAAAACTGTTACACAATGTGAGTATTTGCACTGATACAGGCTTGTTCACTTGTTGAATTAATTTTATGAATATTACCCTTTTGTTAAACTATTAACAACTAATAGTTCATTTATGCAAAATAATAATAATAATAATACTTTTACTAAATAAAAAACAATAAAAAAGTATTTAATTAACATAGAAAAAAAGATTAACACCAATTGTTTTGTGTGTAATTATTGTATTTAATAATCTATTATATATCAGCCTTTTACTAGTTTGCAAACCTATAAAATGGCATGGCCTACATCACAAACAAACACATCCTGAACATTTAAAAAATATATAAAAAGACTTATACATGTCAGATCATTTTATTAAGAGTTTCTTAGTCATCTGGGGCACATGAAAACATCTAATTAATTACCAGAGTAGAGATTTGCCAGACAGCTTCTCATCAAATCTGGGTAATGACTTCAGGGAAGAGACTGTTAAACATGGCGGCCTGCAGAGAGAGAAAGGGACAGGCTGGCTGCTTTCCGTGAGGTCCTCCCAGCCCACACAGACTCTGGGGTTTACCTACCAAAAGCTTCCTGTCCCATGGGCAACAGAGATACTGCTGAGTGTATATGAGAGAGAGAGTGAGAGATAGGTGGGGGTTAGTTTTATAGCCATTTTTTGTCAAGCACTGCTGGCCACCAGGAAAAGGTGGTGAAAACTTTGCCAAAATTCCAACCTCTGGAATTTATCCTACGCAGCAGAATGGGAGCCATCGACCAGCGGGATGCGATGTTGTATATGAGCCGAAGCATTTAGACACACGCCGGTTGATTCATAAAACAGCAACATGCTCTTTTGGAAAAAGCCAAATCAATTTGTACAACAGTCGCTCAGCTTTCAACATATTTGTACTACATTCACTCAAACAGAAAAACATCACACAGTTGGTGGCATACAAGTGAAAAGACTTTTAAATTGTATTTATTATTTTATTGAAGACCTCAGTTTTCTTTCAGTTTTTGCTTGATATCCATTAGCGTTAAGGTCATCTATATCTCATTAGTAATTAGCCTCTTTCTGATCATTCATTCAATCAACAATCAATCAACCAACCAACCAATACAGATGTTTAAAAACAAGTAAATAAAATCACACACACACACACACACACACACATAGATATAGTAAAAAAAAAAACTTAATTTTCTAATTAAGTATTTTATGTTTTGTTAGTTTTTAAAGTGAATATTATTTTTTTAAATAATATTCTAACTGTATTTATACTCAAATAGATAGCATTGGAGAGCTTATTTTAAAATTGTTTTATATATATATATATATATATATATATATATTAATATTTAAAAAAATATAATAATAACTTTTTAAATTTAATATAATTTAAAATACAATAAAATAACAAATAATATATATTTTTGGATTTGATCAGAATTCTTCAGTTCAAAATAACAAACGTATGTAAATGTCAGCTTTTGATCAATGTAATGTGTGTCCCTGCTGAATAAAAATTTTCAATCTCACTTACATCAAATTACTTTTAAATGGTAGTGTACACACATTTTCATTGCTTATAAATTTCAAAACCCTAAAAAATATATGCTAATTAATTAATTTACATTATGCTTTTTGCATTTGGAGTTGACACTTGTTTATCATATTGCACACATGAAGTGATTAGTAACAAACACATGCATATTTGTGCCACAAACTCATATAACACACACTTCTCTTTCTCTTGCTCTCTAATTTGTGTAATTGTTCATCTGGATTGCAGAGGCTCTGATGTTCCGGAGGATGCAGCATGCAATCCTCATCCACATCAGACGCATTTCTGAGAATCCGCTCTCTCATCTCCCGCCGGTTTGAAATGCGGCTCATCATTGGAGCTTGGAGCTTCAGATCAAGACTTGGTTAACATTAGTGGTGCCATGCTGTTGTATGTCTCCATTTAGCGGAGCCTCAGTGCCTTAGGAAACACCACTAATCACTATTCTATTCAGTCACAAAGATAGAAGCCTCATCAGTTGCCTGCTGGATCTGAAAAGCTGAGCAATGCACTCCAATCAGCAAGCACTGGAACAATTTTATGAATTTCCCATGAAGCACATCAGAGTACGGCCAAATGATGGTCCAAACTTAAAGTAAAGTAAGTAAAGTCACTTACAGCATCATGCTTGCATGACTGAGAAAACAACTTGAGCACTAATTTCTAGTTATGTTATGTGTTATATAAAGCACAAAGTAGTTTAAATTTCACAACAACACACAGTGTCTCCTTGAACATGGCGCCTGCAGCAACACTACAGTGTGAATAATTATTTCTTTGAGAAAACAATTGGGGTGGTGTTTGAAAAATAAACCCAATGTTACTTTAAGAAAAGTGGGGGCGTGTGTGAAAGCCTTTTTAGGGGGATGTGGACAAGTCCTAAATTTTATAAAGAAAATCTCTTTGTTTTTGAAACTTTAATCTTTGCAACTTTAGGGAGTTTATCTTTGCACTAACAGCTTGTAACACTCCAAAAAGAAAGGAAAATTTTAAATCGCATCATACAGTATGCCCCCTTTAAAACAGCACCTCCATCTCCTTCCAGGTGAAACAATAGCTCAAAATGACGTCACACAAAACCCCAGCACCAGTCACGTATATTCAGGTTTCTCAAGGGTAGGTGTTGACTAAGGTGATGATGGGACATGGAAACTGCATGACAGGTAAACACTGACACTGATTCGATAAACCTCTTTCAAGCCTGCATGGTGTCATACATTTACCTTCTGGAAGGCAGTATAGTCTGGTTAAAACAAGAACTACCAGATTTCAGAAAAGCTTTTTTTCAGTAGCCTCAGTAAGGTTTTTCAGTAACTCCATCATGTAACTCTGTAATACTTTAAAACACTTAAAACATTTTTTGTAATGTTTCAAATTTTGGGGGGGTTTGGTCGGTTTGTGGTATGCCTTAAATCGGCATTACGTTCCTTTTATGTTATGCATACTTGGCCAATAAATAAATCTGCCATGATCTCTGTCCATGCACATGGTCCAAACTTATACACACTCTGCCTTGACAATCTGTTTAAGAATAAGCAAAGCACAAAGCGTGGCTTCAGACCGCCCTGACTTGTACTCATGTAGGAAGCCACATGTAAACCAATAAAACTGTCAAGTGCTGCCCTATAGAAGGGTGAGTTGAGAGGAAAGGGGGAAAAAGGCCCGAGGTTGTGTTGTTTAATGCGGTGGAAGGTTAATTAGTGGTAATTGGCTAATTGCAGGGAGAGGAAAGAGCGGAGACCTTTTAGGCAGAATTAGACAGACAGCGCTGTATGAGGGTGAAGGCGAATGCGTCACGCAGATCCAAAGCAGCCACATCAGACCGGATCAGAGACATTTTAAGCACATATTCATTTCAGTGCCGCATAAAACTTTACAAAAATGAATTGAAGTAGGCTGTTAGTTTTTAAACTAGGTCAGCTTTGTCACTTCGTTGTAGAGGATTCATTATATGCAAAAGAAGGCTAAAGAAAGTCAGATGGATGGATGGATGAATGAAAAGACAATAGATATAACAATAGATATAATGCTAGAACGATAGATAGATAGAACGATAGATAGATAGATAGAACGATAGATGGAACGATAGATAGATGATAGATAGATAGATAGATAGATGAATGAATGAATGAATGAATGAATGGAAATGTTCCTCCATTAGACATACGTCAGGAATTAGAACAAAGAATAATGATATGAATGTCTGAATACTTAAAAATACAAATATGTTGTAAAAGATTAAAAGGAAAATGCTTTTATTTTTTATTTAAAGGTACATTTCTTGAAGTGACTTGCCTTGAAGGCAGCCATCTTGCTAACAATCCTGGTAGATCTGTCAAGACTACATTTCAATAACTCATTTAAAATAAACAACATCTTGATTCTTATAAATTTGAAAACCTTGAGCAATTTGATTTGATACTAAAGCAATAATAACACTTCATTTAGTGTTTTTAACATGGAAAATAACCTAATTTATACTGTATTTAAATATTTAATCTGAATCAAACACAAACCTGACAGACAGCACAAGCAGCTCTAAAGTTTTCTCTGCATAACGTGTTTTCTATTTAACACACTCTATTTAACTAACTCAATCGAATGAACCGTACAGACACCGTTTACTTCTCGTTATTTGTATTTTCAGAATAAACCCTATCCAAGTGTTTGTGTCTGCGGCCCACACCGAGCCATCTATCAGAGCTAAAGAGCTGTGAGAGGGGCACTGCACACAGACACCGCTGTGAGAATGGATTGAGGACTGTGGCCGAACAGAAGACATTAATCAGACACTGTATTCCCTGCCGGGGTAAGAAGAAGGCTGGTGAAAGCTTCCTTCAGCAGTACACACGAGCACGGGTCTGTACCACACAGGAAGCTCTCCATGGACCGCACTGAACATGTGAGGTATGAACTTGGACTGTGTTACTGTACAAGGTTTGGCAGGACCTTAGTATTTCAAAGCAAATAAAGTGAAAGGAGCAAAGAGGCTGCGAGAACAAGACAGAGAAAGACAGTTTGTAATCTACCGTATGTGCTGCAGCTGAAGGGCTAATTAACACACTCACCAAAGACAAATCAAAACCACGACCTTAAATAATAAACACGTGAATGTTAAATAATAATAATACTATTTAAAAATATATACTCAGGCCATTTGAAAGCTCTGTAATTTTATTTTGTGAAACACAAATGATATTAAAAAAGTAATTATTATATTAAAGAGATATTAAACTATATTAAACTACTAAGTCAATGTTGTTTGGATGGCAAATTTATTCAAATATATTTTACTGTTCAAAGAATGGTTAAATAATATACTAACATACTAATACATAATGTAACTGTACGTAGCAACCTTTTTTTTTGCTGCTTATTATTTAATTATAATATTTTCAAATTAATCTGAAATAAGAACCCAAATAATTTTTGCAGTTTTTATTCAAAATAAGACATTTAAATAGTCAATAATTAAACGTCTAGAAAGACTATAGACAAAAAGTCTAAAATTACCCCAAAATGTACTTCTTTTCTTTCAAAAGAAAAAAGTTTTTCAAATATCTTTAGAGATTTCAAATATTTATAGAATTTAATATAATGTGTGTGTGTGTGTGTGCAACATCCACACCAGGCTCTACACCAGGCTCCACCCTTCCAGTCACGCAGCGATCACAATCACCCGAGTACTGAGTAT
>JAUMHI010000053.1:14224698-14256905 GCA_032359435.1 Enteromius unitaeniatus | reverse complement strand
CAGGTTTATCTATATGGAGTTTACACAAGACTAGATAATGATCTGAGATATCATCACTTTGCTGCAGAATTTCAACATCATTAACATCAATTCCATGTGACAGTACTAAATCTAGAGTATGATTTCGACAGTGAGTAGATCCTGATAGTCCTTGTTATAGTGTAATTATACATTTAAGTACTAAGCAATGTCACTTAACAATGCTAAGTCAAGGCTGTCCAGACTCAGTCCTGGAAGGCTGCTGTCCAGCAGAGTTTAGCTCTATCCTTAATTAAATAAACCTAAAGCAACGAATCAAGGTCTTCAGAACACAGAATTTGGACAGCCCTGACTTACGGTTAATGTTAGAATTAGGGTTTGGTTTAGGGTTACTTGCATGCAATTTAGCATAATTTATTGTTAAATAAAGCATGTCAAATGTAACAAGGGCACCTTAAAATAATATCTTTCCATACAACGTAATACGCAATAGAATAATGTGCTTACATTATTATATTTGCATAGTAGTTAATGCCACCTAATAGAAAGTGGGACCCAAAAAATATCCTCATTTTGAACATGACATAGTCATGTACATTTACATGCTCATTAAACCTGCTAATTGATAAACAGGATTTGACCTGATGATGAGAAGAATGCCAAAGGACAATGCTGACTTGTGAGATCTAGAGTTTTCTACTCTCACATCCACTATGATAATTAGCCAATTAATTCTATGTGGCATGTAGGTTTGTTATCAGCTGCTGAGCTTTCCACTCGCCCTGCCGGAAGTGTGAAGATTAGCGGCCAGCTAAGCCCACCTTGCGTGAAAGCATCAATCTGATAATGGAATTGATGAGAATGGGCAACAGGGCTGCACACACACACACACACACACACACACACACATACACAAACAGAGAAAACAGAAAGACAGAAAGTGATGAAGTGAGGGTCTGCTGAAAGGCAATGCTAGTCTTGTGGATCCATCCATATTTTTCCTGCACAATATATATCTTTTGACATTGAAAAATTGAAAGTGCTTTAATAACCTAGTTTTCAGTAGTAAATAAAAAACCTACATTATATGAGAGTGCAAATAAAAACTGATAAGAGATTTGAAAAATGGGTTTGTGACTGCTAAATGGCTTACTTTGCACCATGTGTGTGTATATATATTAGGGGTGTGAACCTACACTGGTCTCACGGTTCTGTTCGATTACGATTATTATGTCATCGATTCGGTTCAATACGATATCTCGATGTATCACGATGCATTGACAATGCACTGCATACTCAATTTTCAATTTTTATTCACATGTATATAATTTTTTTAATAAACACAAACAGTCAGATATATAAACTGAAACTTAAATTTTACCTTCTCAATAAAAACACACTTCTGGAACAAATGTATAAACATGAAATTATCATTTATAAACCAAAATAGCATTTAGAGGAGCTATGGGAGACAATGTTGGATTGCTCTCTTCTGACATCAGTTATCAGCTTGTGATTTCTCAAGCCAAGACATTGCTGTTTGACTTTTAGACTGTGGCTCGCTGTGGTGCTGCGACTGCAGGGGCGGATTTAGTGAATTTGGGGCCTCAGGCAAATATCGGAATGGGGCCCAACATTTTCACACATTTACTTCAATCAACCTTGAGGTTTCTTTTTTTGTTGTCAAAGTTGCTGCTGCACAATGGTGCCCCATAGTTATGTCCATTGATTCTACAGTTTTCATGTACATATTATAATTATTTCATTAACATTTATATTTATTCATGTAGCAGACACTTTTATTATTTCATGTTGTCTAGACAACATAGCAATTGATTTACAGTTGAGATACAGAAGTAGACAGAAGTATACATTATTATATTAATTATTATATTTACTGACAAACCTTTTTAGTTTACACATAGCCTAATGTTTCCACATACTGTATTCTGATGCAGCTAAATTCTCAGTACATGTTTTTATTGATTTATATTTGCGTTTCTGTTGTCATAAATAGGGATGAATATGAAATAGTGACAGAACAGTTTTCGAGTCGTCTCAGGCTACACATAAGAGAATAACAACAGCGGTGATGGCATGTGAAATTAGACGCAATTAGTATAAATTTGTACTTCGTTTAGCACTGAGATGTACATTTGCAGACGCTCCCTAAAGCAGTACAGACGAATATCAAATCTAACACTAACTTTAGCATGTTTCGTGACGTTAACACCAGTGCGTTTTCATTTAGAAAAACGTTTAGAGTTTAGAATGATGTTGATATTCTGCATATTTTAGCCAAAAGCCGGGAGAGCTTAAGCGCACACTGCTATGCCAGATTCACTGTATGCGCAAAGCTTTTAATGTGAGGGAATGTTCCAAATTGAGCTGCAGCGATCATCTTCGACGCATTATCTGTCACAAGCACTACATCTTTTAGATCATCAGTTTAGATCAAGAATAACGCACTGTCACTTTAATTCAGAGTATAAGCGGCCCAGAAAAAATAGACTCGGCGCTGAAACTATCGCGGCACACAGCCACTTCTTCTCTGCTTCTGCTACACACTTCCGCACCGCCCCTGTGTGAAATCTGTCATCTGTTAACATGGGCGCCGAAAAAAAATACGTCATTGTATTCTACTGCAACAAAGCGTGTATGTGGCAAATGACATCAGAAGCTTGAGTATGTCATAACCGGTTATGGTCTTTTACTGAACCGATACCAAATCGTCCTCGTCTGCATCGCGATGCATCGTAAAATCGATTAATTTTGAAACCCCTAATATATATATTACGGGTGGGCATAGATTATTATTATTTTTTATCTAGATTAATCTGGATTAATTTTGAAATTAATCTACATTAATCTAGATTGAAATAGCTCATTTGAGTTCTGCCAAAGGCAATCAGAATATGTGTGCTAGCTATTACATTTAATATATCTGTGTGTCAGTACTGCCATTTTAAAAGTAGGGTTGTGAATCTTGGTTTCACAATTCAATTCAATAAAATAACACAATGACCCAGTTTCACAAACATCGCTGAACTTAAGACAGGACTAGGCCTTAGTTAAATTAAGATATTAATGCATCTTTTACAAAAATTGTAAGGTATGTCACAGCAAGATATTTTCAGTTGAAGCAGTTCAAACATGCATTTCAGTCTGTGACTAGCTTAAGCCTTGTCTGTGAAACCAGAAGAATATCACATTCTCATTCAGTATTACTGCACATGGCTACATTTTAAATCAAATTTATTTTGTGCAAAATGTAAATTTTTTTTATCATTATATAAACAGGCTACTCTTTTAAAACTATTACTTATTTTAAAAAAGTGTTCTTTTAGTATACGAAAGTTTAATGCACAGATCTCTTTCGATATATCAGATGTTTTGCTCTGCTCTGAAAACAAAAGTGACGGTGTGTACAGCAGTTTTGTATAAATTCATTTGAAAATGTAAATGCATTCAACCACAGCCGCTTCAGGACAAAGTCTGTCAGCGCGCAGGTTTCGTGCATCTAATACCAATGCATTCCAAATGGTATATAAAAAAAACGTATCTAAAGTAAAATGCGATGGATGGAAGCACATGATGTCAAGCAACATGAACGTATCTCAGCACAAAGTCGTGTACATCAGCCGTAAGATGACCCAGGCCGAGAGAAACTACGCTGCCTTGGAGAAGGAAGCTCTCGCCATCAAGTGGGCAATCCTAGAGCTGAGGTACTCTGCTAGGCCACAAATTCACGTGGGGGCAGCAGTCTAAGCAGGGACGCCCAGACTTCCCTCTCCCCAGACACTTCCTTTAGCTTTTCTGGGGAAACACTGAGAGGTTCCCAGGCCAGCCAAGAGACATAGTCCCTCCAGCAGTCCCTCCATGCTCGGAACACCTCCCTAGAGAGGTGTCTGGGAGGCACCTGGAACAGATGCCCGAGCCACCTCAGCTGATCTCAGAAATCTCTGGTCATACAGGGACCGGACAGTCCTTAGCCTTGGACCCCGTACTCCTAGAGCACCCCCAACAGGACACTGCAAAAGACACAGTCAAAAACAGACTCTCACCTCTGTAATAAACACAGAGGTGTCCCGTGTGGGTACATGGTACATGAAAATAACGGACGACAGGTGATAGGAACCGAAGCTCACACATACAGTAGTTTAGAAAACTAGTCCCGTCTGAATAGAGCTACAGTGCAATTCAGCTCGGTATACATCCGTGCTAAACTATCAAGGGGAAAGTCACCATAGCTTGCGTAGTAGAAACCCAGCTCCCAAACCAACTTTGTGAATAGATTAACGGCGATAATAGTCTCACGTTAACGCAGCACGTTAACGCCGACAACGGCCCACCACTAATATATATATATATATATATATATATATAACTGCATTTTTTGTTGTTGTTTTTTTACCTTTCCATTGACATTGCATGTTTTTAAAGCATATAAAAAAATATGATTGCAAATGCAAAATGAAAAAAATAAAAATAAAAAACATTACAACCTAACACCACTATTATTCTTTTTCCCCAACCTTGACTCGATATATATATATATATATATATATTCAGAATGCTTCATGACAAGAGTGGTTTGTGGTTACATAATAAAATATGTGAAATAATATATATACTGTATATTGTGAGCCGGTGAAGAACAAGACTGTTTGTGATCCCCAGAGGGTGGATTTTATTGGTGACAAAAATGAACAAACTGGTGTTTTGCTGGCGAATGTGGGGTTTGTGGGTTAAGTGCTTGTGCTTTTCCTCCTTCTGAGTGACAGTGTTTAGCGCTCCAGGGTGCTCTGTGGTGTCTTTTTGGCCAGTCAATCATGGCGTCTTGTCTATACAGGAAAAAACAGAGAGGCATTATACACAGGTTCAGTGGAGATGGCATTTCACTTCCTCTTTTTTATTTTAAATGCTAAGCTGGGGGGCTATGAGCAAGCCCACACCAGCCCCAACCCCAGGTCTGGCTCCAGGGTGGGGCCCCGGCTAGAATTTTCCTTGTTTTCCTTTCCATATGGGTTTTTGGACCGCTCTTTGTCTGGCCTGTCACCTAGGACCTTTTTGCCTTGGGAGACCCGACCAGGGACAAATAGCCCCCAACAACATAGCTTCTAGGTTCATTCAAGCTCTCGAACCCCCACACCAAGGTAAGGTGGAGATCCAAGGAGAGGCCGTCTCCTTGACGGAGCTTAGCCGTCATGTGTTGGAGTTCATCGCGGTGAATGAGAGGGTCGTTTCCCTGCACCTTCGGGTTGGGGTTAGGTCTCTCACTGTTGTTTGTGCCTAGGGGCCGAATGGCAGTGCAAAGTACCTGGCCGTCTTGGGCTCTCTGGGAGGGGTGCTGGAAAGCGCTCCAACTGGGGCCTCTGTCGTTCTACTGGGGAACTTCAATGCTTATGTGGGCGATGCTAGCAACACCTGGAGGTAACACCTGGAGGGAAACCCAGGTACTTTGCCTCAGCCATGGCAAGGTGATATTTGTGGGGGTTGGCAATGAGTTCAGCCCGGCGAAGCTCCATGCCACCGAGTGGATGATGACATAATCCAGGAAAGTGCCAGCATAACCCTGGTGGGGCCGGAAGATGACATCCTTTAGCTACTGGAAAGTGGCTGGAGCTCCGTGTAGGCCGAAAGGGAGGGTCCGGTACTGCCAGTGACCGGAAGGTGTGGAGAAGACCATATACCCTTTTGCCAATGCCTTTTTGTGAGATCCATAGTTGTGATTTACCGGGCATTCCCCAGGCACTCCAAGAGTTTGTCCACCCAGGGCATGGCATAGCCGTCAGTTTCAGCATCCAAAGAGGAGCTCAAATGGGCTAAAACCTGTGGAGGCCTGGAATACTTCACGGATGCCGAATAACACAGGGAAGGACCTGGTTCCAATCCTTCTTATCTTCGGACACCACCCATCTCAGCATCTGCTTGAACATCTCGTTAAACCTCTTAACGAGCTTATCGGTCTAGGGCTGGTAGAGGGACGTCCTGATCTGTTTGACCTTCAGCAGCCAGCAGAGATCAGCCATTAGCCCGGAAATAAAGGGGTCCCCTGGTCGGTCAGGATCTCTGATGGAATGGCGACCCGGCTGGAGAGGAGGAACAGCTCCTGTGTGATGGCCTTGGAGGTGGCCCTGCAGGGGAATGGCTTCTAGGTACCGGGTGGCATAGTCGACAATGACCAGGATGTGCTCATGCCCCCAGCTTAACTTTGGCAACGGCCCTATGAGGTCCATCTCGATCTGCTCAAATGACACCCCGATGATGGTAAGTGGAATGAGTGGACTGGGGGGAGGTTTCCTGGGCAACGTGAATAGGAGGTGGAAGGGTAGATCTTATTGGTGACAAAAGTGAACAACCTGCTGTTTTGCTGGCGAACGTGGGGCTCGTGGGGTAAGTGCTCATGCTCCTTTTCCTCCTTCTGAGTGACGGTGTCCAGTGCTCCAGGGTGCTCCGTGGCGGATCCTGCTCATTGATCCGACTGCCTCAAGTGATTCGTCACACTAATAGAGACTACATTTTGGAAATAATTGCATAGTCAAGTATTGTATTGCAAATCATTACTGCTGTGATGAAGCATACTGAATCACATATAAAATCATGTAAAAACTTGCGTTGCATTAAGTGCATTAACCAATGTAAAATACTGTTAGTAGCCTGAAATTTTTTTTATGATTGTGAATTAAACTGTAACATCCACACCAGGCTCTACACCAGGCTCCACCCTTCCAGTCACGCAGCAATCACAATCACCCGAGTACTGAGTATACACACCTGGATTCCTCACCTGCCACCTATCCCCAGCACTAATCACGCACCATACTTAACCACACACCACTGTTCACTCAATGTCCAAGCTCACTTTACGAACGTGGACTCTAACCTGCTCTCTCTAAACCTTACCTTGTTCCTTACCTGTTCGTTCCCAGACGGGGTTGTGAACATCCCAAGTTGTCCTCAGGATCTGCCCATCCTCTTCAGATCCAGCGAGTGGTGTGTGGCGGTGATCTTCCATCCACCTCAGACGATCTCCTAAAGATTAAGGATAAAGACTTTTCAGTTCCCGATTATAATTCCCAGTTATTGGATGAATTTCAGTTGCTTACCTTTTTGTTTATCATTCTGTTGAATAAATCATATTTTCCATTTTACCTCACAAGTCTGTCTGCTTCGTTACAGTGTGTGTGTGGAACTTACTTATCAATTCTATTTTATTTCAGTTGTTTGATTAATCTCATTTAAATTGCCGACTTTCTTTCTGTACTTTTTATGAGAAACAAAATGAACACAATTTGTGCTCTAAAACCAGATTTACTTGTATACCAAAATAAGTAATATTAAAAGTAATAAACGAACAAAAAACGTAAAAATAAAAAACAAAACAATTGAAAAAAAAAAAGGTTTTCCATTTCTCGTGCGGCACACTTGCCTCACACAGTGAGCAGGAACATTACAGTACTCATTTCTTAAATCTGTGTTTACAAAGACTCATTTTGAAAAAATGAACAGAACACATACTCAAACAAACACTTTCAGACCGCAACTGCCGCAAGTGTACTCTAAGAGCAATTGGATAGATCTGATTTGTGCATAGACAGACAGCCACACACTCACTAGAAAAAAAAAGTCTAAGGATTTGTAGTTTGTTCATTTTGTGATTAAAATAGTTTTCAAGTAATCCAGGTTACAAACTACGGAAATCCAGGCCCAAATAAACATGCAGGCATTAAGACTCATCATGCTCTGGGAAAGGCATGGTAGTGACTTCCAAAATCTTTGTTTAAAGTCACACATTGTGGAAGCATGAAACTAAGGGGAACAAATACATACAAACCAAAAACTGCCCCAGGTGCACACCGATCCGGGATGATCTGATACACACCGACTGTGATGCATCCACATACTCAACATCTGGTTACTGAGACCCGACTATATGCTCTGTCCCCGGGCTGATCTGTCATTAGGGCCAAAGATGTAGTCGGTAAACACTCACAGATGAGGGGAAGAGTGTGTGTGTGTGTGTGTGTGTGTGTGTGTGAGGGGGAAACCCGATAGCCCTTCTGTAATCAGTCTTGTTAGCGTCCGTGAGCAGTAGCCCCCGTCTAACCTGCCCTCGGTCAAAAACACGGCAGTGACGGAAAGAAAGGACTTACTCTAAACCCAAAACAGATGGCTTTAATGGGTGATTGTGTATCCTATTTGTGCCTGTGTGTATTAAATGTTTTGCCTAAGTTTCCGTACTTGAGTCCCCCATTTTCTGAGGGAATGCCCTGATAGGATCACAGCAAAGTCAGTGAATACAACATGCTTGATTTAGCACACTACTTGTCAAAAGTTCAAAGGGTTTGTTTAGGTATGCATATTATATAGATAGCACTTAGAAATTGGTAAATTATGCTATAAAACCTTGTGCATTTCATTTTACCGAATTTACTCATACACGAAATAAAATAAGAAATATAATATTTAAAAACAGTAAACGAAATACATATTTCAAAATGTAAATTCATATTAAAATAAGTGAATAGATATATAATAGGAGTAATTTAAACTAATTAATAAAAGTAAATAATACTTAAAAATAAACAAATATTGTACATTATAGCTGCTTTGCTGATATACTGACTAAAATAAGTAATGTAATATTTAAAAAGTAAATAGCTTTAAACTGGAAAAAGTAGTCAAAAGTGAATGCATACTGTATTTTAAAAGAACAAACAAAAATAGTGTATATTAAAAGCAATAATACTTAAAAATGAACAAATATCGTGTTTTGATTGATAAATAATACTAATATTAAACAGTAAAAAAACAAAGGTTTAAAAAGTAAACAAATAAATATTAAAAATAGCAAACAAAATATAAACATTACAAAATAGTAACAATAATAGACTTCTAGCTTACCAGATTTACTGATATACTAAATATAGTAAACAATATTAACAGTAGTTAACTAAATCTTAATAAATATACCAATAATCTATATTTACCGTACATTCCTAAATACATATTTTCCCCACCTCTGAGAAGTCCAAGTAAAGAAAGAAAGAGAAATGGCAGCATAGGTAGTGGCAGCTTCATCATTCATTCATTCATTCATTCATTCTCATCTACTGTGCTTTAAAGGTCCTGTAACATCTGTTCTCACGTACTGGCCTCACAGGTTGCTGCACTGACTTAGGCCCAGTTGGAATCCAACAATAACATTAACAACACGTTTATGGCTAATCCTGCATGCCCTTTGATATCTGATAACACCCTCAACTTGACTAAACGTGGATTAGAAGCCATCCGCTTCTACAGAGCACCGTTCTCCTTGTTGTGGGTCCGCTGTGACAGAACCTGGATCAAGCGAGCGGAAAGCTGCTAGACACTCCTCAGCTGCCGTGACTGAGGCAGGAGAGAATGCGTAATTAAAGTGAAGCATCTCCTCTTTAAATGAAGCTCTGAGGAGCCTCAGTTTAATTACAGTTCTGTAGATAAGAACCGGCTGCTACACAAGAGAGCGGAGTGTTAACATAGTGATTCAGATGCAAAGAAAAAAAAAGAGAGAGAAAATTAAAGAGTAGCAAAATTAACTCAAGTATGTTCTGATGTATCTTAATAATGTATAAAAATGCAAGGGAAATGTAAAAGACAAGAATCAAAAAATGCTAAAACTTTAAAAGAATTATAAAGGGCCTTTGTTACTAACTATGTAAATTATATGCCTAGCGCATTTGAACAGGAAGCAGCCATGGTTTGCCCAGACAGAAACTATTTGAGCCAAAAAAGTGAGGTAAGGACCAGACGTGACGGCACACCAGAACCAAATATTCCCCAATGGTTTGGTCATTCCCATTTCATTAACACCAACAAAAAAAAGAGAAAGTACAAAATTAAGAATAGCAATATTTAAAAAAAAAAATAAATAAAACAATAATTAGATTTAAGAAAATAATTAGATTTCAATTTAAAATAACTTCATAATAAAAAAAAATAATTAATTAAGTTAGGAGGATGACTCAAGAAAAGAACTGGTTTCACAATGACTAGAAAATTATTCTGGTGGTTTGGACTAAAATGAGTTATCACAAGAGAAGATCATGACAAAACAAATAAAAAAAAAACAGAATGTGTGTGATATTACTGTTCTGAAGAAAAAGCATTATACCAAACAAATATTACATACTTAAATGTGCGAATGAACAGTATCATTTTTACTTTACCTAAAAATCAAGGGCACTTTCCCATTTTGTGTGAAGTCTGGCTACCACAAGACTGTTACAATATCAATCTATCCTTAAGGGCTAACTTTGAAGATGAAAGACATTTAGTCTTGGGCCGTCTCTTAACTTAACCATTGGCTTGGGTTGCTGTAAAGGATTTGGCATCAGTACTAAGCCTGTGGTTTTTGGCATCCAGCACACGCCTGCATGTCTTTGGGGATGCGACAGAGGGAGTCGGTTGCGTAAAGGTGGGCCAAGCCCTTGCTAAGCGGGCCATATGCTGCCCCTCTAATGCCCAGCAATGGGTCAATGCATGCCAAAACTCACAAGCTGTACCAATTACACCACCCACCTCATCTTTGATACAGTGCCCATCAAAACGTTCATCTTTCTCCTACTATTTTCCTCGCATTCTCTCTCGCTCTTCTTGAAAATACATCTCTAACCACAGTTACAGCTTGTTCTCTTTTCCCCATCAATCTATTATCTGTGCATCCACAAGAGAGCTCTACTTTAGGCTTTTTAGACATTGCTGGAACGTTTGCCCAAAACAAATATTAAAAAATAAAATAAAATAAATCAGTTTGCTTTACAGTGCAGTGCAATCTGTGAAGAGACTTGAATATTTAATTCATGAATATGAATTGAGGAAGAAAATAGAATGCAGAACTGCAAATCAGATTTGAATTCAATGAATGTGAAAATTACTTAATTCAAATAAATGTATTCAATTTTGAATTTGAACTATAAAAGCAAAGTAAGTTTGTAAATTAATCTAGGAACTTTGGCTAGAGAAGGTTTAAAAAAATAGGCCTTATGGAGAGAGATTGTCCTTATGGAGACATCTGTCATTCCATGACAGATGTAATGATGGATATTTCCATAATTAGGTAGATAGATAGATAGATAGATAGACACACACAAACAGGTGTCATGGTGAACATCCTGTGGCATTACATACTTCACATTCAAATGCATAATGTGTTGAAGGGTTTACAGTGCTACATATATAGAAACCTGTCTACAAATGCAGAAAAGAGGGAGCAGAAGACCCCCAAATTGACCTCTGACTCTCAAAGCTCAACTTTTCCACTTGGCTCTCATTGGTGTTTGCATTTCAGCATGCCGCAATACAGAAGATAGATGTATTTGCCTAAATCCAGAGACGATGATGGGGAATGAGGAGCTCCAAGGACAACAGCAGCCATGACAAGAGGCACTTCAAAAAGAGGTAATGAGTAACTGCAGGTCAGACTCTGAGAAATATGAGCAGAACGACTGCAAGAGCGCAAAAGAGACAATAATGTTTGATCCTGAAGGGAGGCCCGACCCCCAAGTCTGACTCCTGCCAGCTTTGCGTCACGGTGAAATCCTTCCCCCTCTTCACATGCTTTCATTAAAGCATGAGAGCTCATTAATCAAAGCTCTCCTAAAGGAGAGAGGCTGAACTCTGGGGTGTGAGTGGCCTTCTGATGCTCTAGTGCCTCCATGCCCTAGTTGGACACACACACACACACACACACACACACTTACTAGTATCTCGTAGTTTTACTTTTAACTAAACCATATTACATTGATTAACAGCTGAGACAGTCTGATCGACATGTGAAGCATCCTACTGCAGTACGTTTGGTTTTTATGTGCCACACTGGGGTGGGTTTTCCTGAAATAGAATATATCACAATATAGATAATTTAAATAATGACATACTCTAGCATTTGCATGTCACCATTTTGATACATGATATACGCAAAAACCTTTATTAAAAATCTAATTCGATGCACGCATTTGTCGTAACGCCAGAAGATTCAATATTTTTCCTAGGAAAATCAACATTTATATCTGTATCTTTATCATCAAAGCATCGCTATAAATGAAAGAACAGACTGCGAGAGTGCCTGTGGACTCCACCAGCTGAGCTCTGAACTCTTCCAACCAATCAACGGATTCATCAGAAACCCCAATCAATCTCACACACAGAATAACAGAGAGAACATTTCTCATACCAGAGCCTCTGGCGTATGCAAGTCTGCTTCTGCCAGCATGACAGAAATGTTTGAATGATTGGTCATATCAAGTATTTAAAAGTTAAATATGCAGTAGATATGATGAATTTGGCAGAGAATCAAAAACAAAACACTGTTTACATTCAGCCTACAAGATGTGTCACATGGCATGTGATTTGTTATTGGTTTAAATTCAGTGGAAATTCACTCTAACCTATTCATCAACACTCTTTGGCAACATAGGCTCTGAAGCAACACATCATACTACTTTCTATACAAAATGACATTTCTTTTTTATTAAATATCACTAAATCCAGAGGATTTACACAGTTTGTAGCTACGCTTCAGGATTTATATTTTGCTCTGAGTAGATTAATTATAATTTGGATGTAAATGTTATCCCATTTCTCATGTGAACTAGACTTCACAATGGAGTCTGTAACAACTCTCAATCAAAATATATAATACAGTAAGCCAGAAACCACTAATTTCTGTATAAAGCTGCAGTTTTGCTATGCAGCATAAAACCTATTAGTGTGAAAATAAACACTTTTTAACTATTTGACAATTTCATATTAAACATGCCTAATAATTCAACTCAAATGGGTCAAATGATTTTGACGGATGAAAACATCTGCATGTACATACATTACGCACGTCCTGATTTTGATGTGTTCCTGGCATGGGTCAACATATTTTGTTGACCATGGAACAACATTTTAATCAAAAAATGTGGTCTTGACCATATCTTTCCTTACACAGAACCTGATTTTGCTTAGTTCAGCGTGTCCCTGGGTTAACATCTTTGTTGACCCTGGAACAACATTGTGAGTAGCCAATCAGATTTGAAGAACCAGTTTATAGTTTTAGTGAAGTTTAGGCTTACAATCAGTGTTTGGTGCTTGTATATCAGTGTCAGTCATCTATAATTTCCTCTGATTTTAGGCATTACTTATGGGTAGGGTTAGGTCTAGGTGTAGAGATATCGTCAAAACTAAAATTTTGGAATAAAATGTTGTTCCAGGGTCAACAAAACATGTTAACCTAGGAACACACCTGAATCAGCAAAATCTGGACATGCCTTTCCTTACCTTACCAGTGACTAATACCTAAAATCACAGGAAATTATAGATGAATGACACTGATGAGCAAGCACCATACACTGATTGTAAAGTGTAAACTTCACAAAAACTATAAACTGGTTCTTCTGTACTTTCATACACAGCAAACTCAGGACTAACATTGGGCATTGTCATCTTATCCATCAAAGAAGACAAGCAACCGATAAAAATTTATCTTCTGTCAGCTAACTCCTAAAACAATGAAACATTCATCATTTTTCGATTTTACAGCTTTGTTGGAACTAGTCTTCAAAATTAAAATTGATCTCGATGGTAGGGCAAACCTACACATTGCACACACAACAAATGTCAAACCAGCGCTACTTCGCTAAACATAAATACAAGCAGATTAATGTCCTTCGGATTCGCAAAGTAGGAAGAGGGAGGAGAGTGGATGACTTCAAGAGTGATGGGTGGGGTCAGAAGGGTCCATCAACTGCTGATGAAGTCACACCACATCAGTCAGGCCCACCCCAGCCCCCATAATCGCCCACAAACATATGTTTCACAGCCTATTTCCTCAGATCGCTATTACTCAAACCCAACCATCACTGGTGCTACTATAAGAGCGGTGACTCACTGGAATTATTGACCTATCTTGACATGCCTCAGAATATTGTAAACATCATGTCGTAGGGGTTTTATTTTCTTAATTACAATATGCATATATACATTTCATATATTAGACGTCTAAAGGAACGTTTAGGAGCGGCACGTTCTTAAAAACCAACCAATCAAATTGCTGAGGGTGTATAAACAAAATGCATAACTCACTCCTTTCTGCAGTTCTTCTGGCAGCTTCACTTTCCATAGTTTGTTTCGGAGATGAACTCTGAGCTTATGTGGCGTCCCGTATTTGAATCCTTGGGGACAGAAAGCCAGATGTGTTTATTCTTTTCCATTGCTTTTATAGACTATATATGTGAACTTTTAAAATAAAATATTCATATCAGTCATTCTGCAAAGTTTAACGTGGTCATACAACACAGCCACGCTAAAGCAAATACTTTGAAATACACTTGGATATCATGCTTTAAATCTCTTATTTTTCCACAAACTAAAATTCATAAGGAAAAACTACTTCATCTATTTACTAACCACAAAAAGAAACAGTGAGCTGCTTCATGTCAAGCTCACAACAAGAGTTACGATGGGGCAGATATAACCCGCTGAGAGCAGTGCGGTTCATGCCAGCCTGACAATTCCACGAAACACAGGAAAGAGTTCCACATTCCGCTTTTGGAATTGACTGGAGATTCTGTTTCCATCCTTTGTGTTCTCTCGCCATTAAATTTGGAGACGGAAATAAATTCCAGAAGTGTTTTGAGGGTGGAGTATGAAAACTAAAACAAGAAGAATAGTCACTGACTCGTTTTAATGACTTTTGTGTGTTTTAGCAGACATGAAGTCTTGGTCCATGAAATGGACCATTGTTGGTTAATCTGGCGCCTCCTACGTTCTTCTGATAACCTAAGTCATAATAATGTACAAAGTCATACATCAAAATGAACATTCAGATGATCATAGCAGTACTTGAAGTTCCTAAGGTGGTCTGTTCTAATGAGTCTGTTATCATTAATGTTTATTACCTGTAAAGGAACCCCAGGAAGTCCAAAGATGAGTTTTATTTTCTTATCATTCTCTCACAGTGGTGGTCGATTTAATGAAATATTCCGATTACATCTGGCCCTCAAATACACAAACTAATTGCACTGTCAAAGGACTAACTGCCTTGATCTGTGGACGGAGCATAAGAAACTGAATGCTGAAATAGATTATAGGATGATAATCAAAGTCTTATTTGAAATCTATTCATGCTTATAATTTCTTAAAATGTCACACAAACAATGAAACAGATCTGGTTATAAAAAAAAAAAAAAAACTTTGATAAATAGAAAATTCAAAAGAACAGTTTGCAATAGAATTTATCGTAACAGTGTAAAAATCTTTATCTCTTTAAAATTATTTTCTAATCAATTTAATGTATCCTTCCCGAATTAAAAGACTAATTAAAAAAAATCTCACTAATCCCAAACCCAAATTTACAATCAGTAGTACATATACACATTGGTTGCATCCATCTTCATGTTGAACTCCACTTAAATGAACCTACCGGTAAGACATGCCAACTGATTCTTTTCTTGATTTCCACTCAGTTTCCATTCAAAAGAACATTTTGGAATTACTTTGAAGATTAAGATGCTGTCTTTGAGAGCATCCATCTTTGGCTTCGCTCGAAAAGCCCATCCTAAACGAATGTGAACGCACACTCTCAGCCCAAATGAGTGCACCCCACACCAAAGAGAGCCGTCTGTTGTAATGATGTGCTCTGCTCTGTAAATTAGCTGAGCTGGTTTAAAATATGAAGTCTGTGAACCATCAGCACTGCAAATGACCATGAGTGTTGACTCCCCATAATCTGTCTCTATTAAACTCTCTCCCAACACGCTTTGAAGTACTATGGTGAGGAGACAGCGTATGTATGCGTGTGATCACGTATGTCGGCTTCACGTCAAATAACATCAAAGTTACTTAACAGGAAATGCAGTCTGGTACTAATTCATTTATTTGACACTATACCAACTGACCGGAGGGAGCTCAAAATGTAATGGTCTATTTCACACAAATTGCAATGACCTGTGTGTCATTAAAAGGCCACAGTATGTGTTTTGAGGAACTGAGTGTTTCACTTAGAAACAGGTAGAAAGCATTCACAAGTGCCAAAAATGCACCAGAGACAGTTGCTTTGCGTATATCCTTGCTGCTCAGCATGCAAAAAGTAGAAATGCAGATATTCATGATAGACCACAGTCGAATACTCATATGACATGTTGAAAAAATGACTTCTCAATATGTTTTTTTAGTGAAATATAATATAATTAAAGAGAGATAAATTTAGCTGAAAAGTAAAACTGTGTATTAGATTTATTTTTTCAGATTCTGTCTTCACTGTGTGTTTATGACTCAAGTTTAGACTTAAAACAATTGAAAATGCACTCACGATTTCTGAAAGTGTTGCTTCTCAAGTCTTTTTTAAGGATTTTAACTGATTTGACCCCAAAAAATTATTAAGAATAAATAACCTTATTTCTTGCAATGAAAAGTACATCTGCTAAAAGTTCAACTTTCCGGAGAGCACTAGCATGTAGTTAAAGTTCTCAAAGTTAAAGTTCATGGCCTAAATTTCTCATCAATAAAGCCTCCGTTTTGATTTCACAGGTCATTAACAATCTTTCTGGGAAACCAAATGGAATGCTTCAGAGAAACTGAACCTATATAAAGCGTTTTATAAATTACTTCAGATAAAAGGATCATCTGAATGACAAACGAGTAACTAGTCTTCTGAAATTGAATATCGTATAATTTTTGGCTAGAGTCTTCAACAGATTTAAGTCCTATCCAAAAAATCCCTGAAGGATATCATAATTTATATTTATCATGCTTAAGAATTCCGGATCACTTTTAATTCTCATTTTCCATCTCATTTAGATTGACAACACACAGAGAGGAAAGATGACGCCCATATCAATATCCATCAGCTGGCAAAAATGAATCAAAATCGGCACAGGATTCCGAACCGGAGAAGATACAGCAGTCCAGCAGGTGGGAGGATCCCATCAGCAAGCATCCCAGACGAACTTCCCCCCTTTGGGAGAATCTGGAATGGCAAGAATTTACCGTTAGTGTAAAGAGTATAAGGTTCTGAAATGATCCATTGTGTATGAGCACCTAGTCTCATGTGCATGAGGAAGCATAACTCAAAGAAGACACATGCCCTTGACATTGTCTGGTCATCCATTCCTTTTCCTATAGATCATTCCATTTATGATTCTTCCCGCTCACAAACAGGCATTCATAAAAGCAGCCTAATGTCAAAGACAGACAGCAAGACAGACGGCGAGTCTGTCCACATCCTCCCTCATTGGTCACAGATCGGAGATGGATGAATGTGATAGCAGAATAAATCGGTTTAAAAAAGAGTAATGTTATACTGTGTCGTTTGTTGTGAGTTATTACCGGTGTCAAGTTGCAGCAACTGGACAGTCACGATAGTTGATTTGCATGAATAAAACCTAGTGTTTTTTATCATGGCACATTTGAAATATGACAAAAATATAGTGTGTGATGACATGACTTACTGCTGTGGCACAGTGTCTCAAATGCCCAGTTAAACTTTTTCTACATCTAGAACATTATGTACAAGCGATTTGAGAATTGAATGGGAAAATTAAGAATTGAATTAAGAAAAAATGGACAACATTAAGATAAGAATATGACGGAGGCTGCACAGATGCGCACAGCCTGGTGCAAATGAGGCAAAGAATGGGGAAATTGTCCTTGTATTTTCTTTATTAGGCTGATAGGTAGCAGGCCACACTGCCTCGGGAAAACGTGCAAAACCGAGAGCAGGAATTTCCATTAGACGCTCCTCACGCACACACGAGTGTTTTCAAACCAAGCATCTCATTTTCTATCGCCGTTCTGAGCCCTGTTAAAACCCACATTGCCCTCATAGCACAAACACAAACATTGTCAAGCCCTCAGAGAGCTCCGGGGGAAAAAGCCAAAGTCATTACATCTACAATCTATATCTTTTTGAAGCATAGCACTCACAGTAATCTGAGGAAAAACTACATAGGGAGCACCGGCTCAGAGCTCTCTAACCCAAACAAAAAAGAGATGAATGTGAAGTGAACGGGTGAGGAGAGAAGAAGGAAAAGCTCTGCCGGTTGAGATTACATCATTCCATTGAGATGTAGAGATTAAATTGTGGTTTGGATCTGAAGTCTTGAGACCACAGTGTTAGACTGCTGAAACCAGGAATATTTTTGGCGGTTTGTGCCCGTTTTATAGGATGAAATGCTCTTTTTTTTTTTTTATAAAACAGAGTGGTAGGCTGTCTGATTTTGTCTCCATTGCGAGGTCCAAATGTCTCTATAAATACCGCAAAGCTTGAAAATATATAAAAAAAGACATTTAAAAATGTATGGAATATAAAAAATTAAATGACTGTGTAAACAATCCAAATTTAATTTTAATATATTACATTCTTTTGAAAATTTCTGAGAAAAAAAATGGTTTCATAAGTAATAATAGTAATAATGGAAATTGTTAAACATATTTTCTATACATTTTTTCTCTATAGATAGATAATTACACACACACACAAATATATTTAATACAGATGTGCATTCTCTTTCTCCATGCCTGTCTTTTTCTTCCTCACTCCTCATCCTCTACACTTGTCTTTTTCACTGGTTGGAGGAAAGCAATGCTTGTTACAGCGATGCTGACCTTTTGATATTGACTAATATGAAGAGAATGTCAATCAAACATCTCTTGAGAACAGAACTTCTCGCTTTTCACCTAAAATAGTACCACACTATGACTTTTGGTGAGCCATCACTGAAAATCATACAGATTTATGTTACCAGACAGCAAGATTATTACTTTATGCAAGTTGGCTGACACTTTTAAACAGAGAGCAATTTCAAGGGAACGGATATGAAGTGCTTTTTAGAGAGGATGAGCGATTAATCAATGTTTAGGACTCTCATAAACGGTACCACTCACATAAAGTTTCACTCCCATTCCTTCTCTCTTCAAATCTAGCTCTATGTTGTTAACTCTGAAGAAAATAACTTGATTTTTAGCTCTCGTTCTCTCTGAACAAATGATGTACTCCATCCACACTCTCTATCCCGAGGCCACTGTTTCCTGCTGCCCTTATCTTCCTGATAAGCCTCGTTGCTGCTGGAAATCTGGCATGAGGAGAGAGAAAGGGAGTGAGAGAGTCTTATCTGACTTCTACTGGTACTCTGGATGAAACAAGGCCAGGCAGGTGGCTTTCCATTGGGTGGGAGTTTCTCCGGAGGCCTCTAGGAGTTTGGAACCTTCTCCAGATTACAGTGTGAGTCTCACTCAAGGTCATTTTTGACTATGTGAAAGCAAACATGGCTTAATATTTCCAGTTAGACACCGAAAATGTAAGTTCGAAAATGCATTATCCTGAATGCTTTGCTATGGACATGAATGACACAATAAACATATTTTTAAATGATCCTACTGTAAATAACCCTACAGTTTGGATGGTGGATAATTTGTGATATTTAGGAATCACGGTAACACTTTAGAATAACTATTCACTATGACTTTACCCCTTAATAAATTCTTAATTTGCTCCTTATTAATAGTTAATAAGGTTAAGCTTAGGTATTGGGTAGAAGTAAAGATGTTAAATAAGGTAATGTAAAATAAGGTGCTTAATTAGCAATAATAAATGGCTAATATTCTAGTAACATGCATGCTAACAAGCAACTAATAGGTGTAACTGGAAAATAAAGTGTTACAGGAATCATAGAGACCTGGAGGTGCAAGTATCACACAAATATTTAGGACTGGGAAGAAAAAAGTAATGTGACAGGAAGTGACATGCACTAGGCTCAAAGGTTACTTATTCACTGATACCTCTCCTTTTGACAAAAATATAAAGTTTTTTGTTATAAGAAAAAAAAAACAAGCTTATTCTATCATAGTCACAAAGAAAATATGTAAAAGTAGCATAACTCATTACTTTACTTAAAAAGTAACCAAGTAATGCAATACTGTAATTTCCCCCAACACTGGCGCATACCCTGAAATATAATCAAACACATTTAAAACACTCATAGGAACCCTATAGGGCCAGCTAGACACATTTAAATAAACAATATCGAACAGCAAAACAAATCAAACTCAATACAGGCCCATCTGTGTTAACAGATCTGCTTTTTAGTTTCTCTAATCCTTCAGCTTCATGTGCTAATAAACTTTCTTCTTGTATAATTCCCATCTTGCCGAAGGCTAATTAGGTATGAAAAGCTTCATTAACTCTTCTAAATGATAGCTCACCTCAGGGCATGGCCACAGTGTGAGTTTCACAAAACACTTAGTCAGCTAATCATTGCTGAGAGTTTCCTTAGGATACGCATTATGAATGCATTTTAATAGGTTCTACTATTCCCTTAGCAGTGAATGTATGTGTATGTGGCCACTGTAAGCATGCACAATTCACATTAATGTTTTATAAGATAGCACATTCACAGAAATGTGCTTAATTGCATTCATAAACACACACACAAGCATGCACACGACCCAAATCATCCACTGTTTTGAGGCTGTCTGCTTATATTAATGATAAATGTATCCATCAACACTTATATAAAACAACACTAATTCATTCTAAAACAAAATGAACAGTGCTAATAGACCAAAACGTGAATTTCTGGACACTTTTTAGATATTGCAGAACTTCAAAATGCAGAAATGTAACTGTTTAGTTGAATCAGTCACATTCTGTTCACAAAACCGCCCCATTTGACCAATAAATTATTCAGGATTTCTCTTTTCACGTTCCACTGGACGAAAACCATGAATTTGGAACAATAAAATGTTCTTTTCTTATTAAACTAATCTCTTAAGACACCACTTGTTAGCATAAGAATGTAAATGCAACCAAAACTGGTTGACCAGGCTGGTTTGAGTTCAAGTGTTGTGCTGCTACAGAAATTTCTGATTTGGTCAATAACACAACACTGCTAAATAGTTTGTTTTATATGAAAATTATTTCCACTTGTCTAGGCCACAAACAGTTACTTTTAGCATGTCAATTCCCAGAGCTGTGTTAAGAGTTACAAACTTCCAGTTCACTGGACATAAAAATTGGATGGCAAGAAATATTCATGCCATTTTCCGGCTTGGTTGCGATTACAGTTTTGTTGTTGTTTGTTTTCTACAGCTTAAGTCAAGCCAGGCTATTTAAACTGAAGGTCTCGTATTGCTTTTCAAAGCACCGGAGGTACTGGGATATTTTTATGGTTTGGCATTTTTGAGTCAAAGAAATTGGGGAAACCCAAGCTCTTCCATTGGCATTCCTCTGCATTTTTACGATGTGCTTACCAAAGGCTACACACATTTGTTAAGTGCAGCCACTGGAAAACTGGAGAAGATGCCATTGTGTGAAGAAGGCCATGGCGCCCTTTCAGTGAAGAACTTTTACTTTAGTGTGAATTTATCCAGTGACATTTCAACAGGATGATTTCATTCTGCTTTGTTTATGCCTGCTGTATTTATGTTGTCTCCTCTCGTTTGAAAAAGTAAGATGCACTTGGACTGTGTTTTAGAAGTTTGTAAGCAGATAAGCATAGCAAGAACTATACTTTTAAACGTGTCAAAATGTAATGAGAATAACAGTCGAATGCAGTCCTGAGAAAAATTAAATAATAAAGCCTGTTCATTCAAAACATTCAACAAAATCTAGATAAAATCACCCAGAAAAACAGCTCATTTAAAATGAAGTCAAACTTGATGCCGTGACAGAACTTTTTTGGGCCTAAGGTTCAAAGAAACATGAAGGGCTTTACTGTTAATGTATATCTTCAAAGATATGCTGATATGTATCAAATTTAGATTTTTTACAATCTACAAAGAACCACACTGTCACCAAAAAGACCATATAGATCTTTTGTTTGATGTGTTTCACGCTCCACGACAGCCTTTCTAGGTAATCATCTCTAACAATCTAACAACCTTTAGAGTTTTAATGCTACATAAACACTTAGGAAGGCATAATATTACAGTAGAATGTGAAAGTAGAGGTCTTTTCAATGTCCAAAACATCAAAATATGTCCAGAGTGTTACCCTCCGGCTCAAAAGAACCAGTTCTCTCGCTAACTGAGAATAAGAACGAGACCCTCAGAGAACCCCTCTTTCCTGCTCAAACTCAAACAGTTTAAGAAATGGTGAATAAAAACATTGAAGCCTGTTAAGGAAATGGAGTAAAAATCCTCATAACACTCTGGAAGCATAAAGGAGGGAATCTGATATCCACGCAGCCATAGGGAATGCCAGTGTAGCAGGCTAGCCTGTCTCTCAACCTGCCTTCAGCTACACTAGATTACCTTTCCTGAGTCCCATGGGGAATATAGGTGGTGTGAAATGTCAAGAATGCTACAATCAGATTTGACATGAAAAGATTGTTTCATATAGACTCATTTTCTTGGACGTTGCTCTGTGTATTTTTTGCAACAGCAAGAAGTTGGGCTGATTTGTTGACAGGGTGACAAGGTCGTAAACTTAAACTTACCTTTTTGACTTTTAATGTCAACCTAAAGTGAATCTGTATTCTTTCTTTTAGCTTAATTCCTTCTTAATGGTTAGATCTCATGTTTTGAGTATGTAGCATATCTGGCCTGATAGTACTGAATAGCCTTAAGTCAATTATATTAAATAATAGATAAATTTGAAAAAGTCTGATTACGTCCTAACTAACTGCTAGTGAGTCTGGGTCATTTTAGTGAGCTTCTGAATGGTGATACTATGATTTGACCATTTCAGGTCCATCGTTTTATTACTTCAGTCTATTAGGAGCTTTAAGCCTGCACAGTCAGCAGCTATTCATTCGACAACATTATGGGTTTCCAAGCTAATCTAATGTTAGATGTATTGATCTTTTTTTAAATGTCCTCAAGGTAAGGCTACATTCCCACAGACTGTTATTGGAGTTTTGGGGACTAGCATTTGTAAATTAACTGGCGGCATAATGCAATTCAATGACTTTAGAGACTTGCACAGAAAAGTAATCAGGTCAATTTTGTGTTCTTAAGCTTGGCTGAGGTGGGGTAATTACACTACCCTCTTCGATGCGAGTACCAGAGGTTACCGCTATAATGCTGAAACAACTTAGAGAATGTTCAAAATGGAAAGTACAATGAAAAAGTAGAAAGTCCATCCAAAATGTTACAGCTAAAAGATGCCATAGGTGACAGCATTAGCTTTCTAGAAGACACATTCAGAGGTTGGAAAGGACAAATGGTTTAATGTGACAAGTGGACCACCTCTAGTAACGGCGTGACTGGAGCTCATGGCTCAGGACTCTGAAGAGGGTAGAGGTGGATCAGGACTGTAAGGAGGCAGATGGCCCTGGTGGGGTAGGAGCCATACAATTTCACGCTGAATTTTGTGCAGATGTGACTGCGGTAACTGAAGCGAGAGGCTGCAGGAGTCAGTGACAGCCTTGATTGATACTCTCAGAGTCCCACTGTGTAATCCCTTCACAAAAAAGAAATCTCTTAAATTTACCTCCCTGACCAGTTAAAGGAACAGTTCACCCAAGGGTGAAAATACTGTCATTGTTTGCTCATTTACCCTCATGTCATTTCAAACCTGTATGACTTTCTCGCTTTTTTTATGCATTTACAGATACTTTTGAATAATATATTAGTTGCCGTCCATGCAAATACACAATGAATGGAGACTGGAGCTTTCAAGCTTCAAAAAGGTTGCAAAAGAATCAAAGTAGACTTGTGCTCTAAATTTTAAACCTTCTGATACTGTAAGATAAGAACAGACTGATATTTACTTGAGAACTGAATCAAATCATGAAAAGAATTCATTGAAAAGATCTGATTCAGAAGAAGGATTTGTTCACAAAAGAAACTTAAGAAGATTTAACAATTTAAATTTAATCCCTATATAGTACTTGGTACTTTTTTATTCAGTCTTCATTACTGTTAAGGAATATTCTTCAAAAGTTCACCTTTTGTGTTTCACTGAACATAAAGTCATATCAGTTACATTTGGAAGTGAATAATAATGAAATTTTCATTTCTGGATGAAATATTTCTTTAAAACCATATAAATTATTTGAAACCACATTAAGTTTGGACTTTACATATTTCATCACTGAAAACCGAGAAAAATGAGTGTATAATGCAGAGAAAAGTACATTTCAAAAGACTGAACTGACTGATGGGCATTGATGGGATACAGCTGGTTAAAGGATATTTGACTTTGCTCTCTCTCGCTCTCGCCCTCTCTTTCTCTCACACACACACACACACACACCAGTGTGCTGGCTCTATTGACAGAACATGAATGAGTTCATCAATCAATTGACTGCATTATTAAGCAGGTCTTAATTATGCTTTGAATAACAATCCTGCAGTAATGAGCAATTAAGACAGAACACAAAAACACATGGATTCCAGGCACTCTTTATATTTACATTTACCACATTTTTTTATTCAATTTGGAACCTGTGAACAAATCTTTCTTTATTTACTCGCAAAGCATGCGAAATGGATTTATTCAGCGCAGTCTGAAACAAACACTTTAATCATGGTTGCAATCAGCCCTAAACTTCCTATTGGCAAGTAAACTACACGTTTTGGCTTCTTCACAAATAAAAGACATGCTGGTAAAGAGAGAAAGAGAGAGAGAGAGAGAGAGGAAGGTACAGATGAGTACTTTTCCATTAATTTAAATCACTCTGCCATTTTCCTTGGAAGGTAGGAAATTCCCAGCGGATGAGCCAATAACATGCTGGTGATGCACTATTGGTGTGATTCATTGGTTGTTGAAAATTTAACAGATGTTTCGTTACCAGGACATTCGTCTTGTTCAGTGCGTTCCTAATGTGCCAGATTTGGGTTTGTGGAGCTCCAAATGAAACGAAATGAAAATGTGGATAGCCAGCCTCAAAAATTCATCATGCTTTGCCTTTTCCTTGCGTAGAAAATCACGAACGTCCAAACCCATTTCCAATCCACGACTTCTCAAGAGTGCTTGAGCTGATGAACATTCGGGTCACTTTATGTACTTTAATGCTGTCATAGTCTCAGCAAAAGAGCATGAGAGAGATTTTAAATAATTTAAACTGCAATTTGCTTTGATGCCATTTAAAAACTCTCTAAATTAATTTGCGAGGAAGTGTGGAATTTCCCACATTCCTAGTACCGCCCCTCACTTTTGATGGTGATTGACAGGTCCCGCCCATATCCCCTGGCTGTCCCGCACTTGCGTTTCCTTTCACTGTGAAATCACACTAAATGTACATTTTGCATGGATAACATTAACATCACAAAATCATTAAAACACACACACTGTTCCTGTTATCTGATCAAAGTTTAGTTATGTATTTTTTAAGTATAGCCTTTTGGGTAATTTAGACCCCAAATACACAAGGCTTGAGTGAGTGTGTCATATTTTTAGAGAAATATATATTAAAATGAATGCCTGCTTTCAAACTCTGGACTTCACATGGAGATAATTATGGCTACTGGAAAATAACTTTGTGTTCTAAACAGATTTCTTTCTTTTTAACGAACTGTTAAAAGCACTTTAGATAGGACTCGGTGACAGCCTGTACATTAAGCTCAGTCGCACCTTGTAGCTTGAAGGAGGCCATTGGTGTGGTTGCTCTTGTGTGGATGCCAAGAAACCGACAGTGGACCCTTAGTTTAGGCTGTTACTGGAGGACAGAGGGTAAATATAGCCAAGCAAGAGCCAGTATGTCTCAGGAAGGATAAGGGTGGAAACTGACACATGTGGAGCCCATCCTTGTGCATCCATTGCTGTCACCTCCCAGTCAGTCTTATCTGTCTTATTGAGGGGTGACAGTGGAGAGGCTAATGGTACTTGCAGGTCCAAGCAATGTTTGGAAAAAACTCCAGACAACGGACAGGACAGACTATAATCTAAAGTGCATTGGCCCACTCAGAAGAATTTTAAAGCCCTACTGCTTGAGATTAGATAACAATGAGCTCAGACGACAAGAGGCCAGGGACTTCAGAGGCAAGTTGGGAAATTGCTGTAAGGGGGACAGGAAAGAGGTTCTGAAGGGTAATTAGTAACAATGTGTGTCTTTCACAATCCATGCGTACACACATATTTGATTCATGATTCATTATTGAGTTTAAAGCTTGTAGATTTTTTTTTTTCTTTTCTTAATTTAAAATAAGATTTAAACCATACACATACTCAAAAAAGTTGTCAAATGTTATTTGATATTATACAATTATGTTTCAGTACATTTTATTGATATTGATTTCTAAATTAAAATATTAAAGAATATGTAAATTTGTGATTTTTTCTATATTTATTTATAATAAATACATAGACAATATAAAATTTTTAATACATGTGTTACTTTATATATATATATATATATATATATATAGATATTTAATGCATATTGTAAAAAATTAAAAAAGAATATGCAAAAAAATGGGGAAAATGTTAAAAAAAAAAAAATATATATATATATATATATATATATATGCAAAAAACTCATATTTTTTACTTAAAAGTGAGAGATGTATTTTCTATATATAATAAGGATATGGACATAATTCTACGTATAATATTTATCATTTCTAACTATTTATTATATATATTTTTTACAGAAATAATAGATATTTATTGCTAATTAAATGTAATTATACATTACATATGGATAGATAATGCACATAATAACAGTGCACTTTCCCATATTTAAAATTTTTTTATATTAATGTTATTAATTGTAGCTACAATTATTTGAAAATGTTGTGCTGAAAAACACAGGAATCAAAAACAGTTGCACCTGTACAAGTGATCTTGTGCAGAAACTCCTCATATGGAGATGGTTTGGGTGTGTATTATGCTAATTACTATCTGCAGGCTTGCACTCTCCAATGTGGATTCATTAACATTTCAACAAAGGTAAGAACAAATGCGTAACCAAAGAACCTTTTCGGTGCATATCAGCATGCAATTTACACCATTTTAATTCGGCCAGTGCAAAGAACGTGTTGAAACATCGGGGGCACACTTTAGAATCTGAAGATCCAGTTTTCTAAACCAAACCATCACAGCCACATGCAGAGAAACAGATGAGTGAATTGGTATTTGCTGAAAGATATCAAGACAACATAAGTGGCTGGATTTCGGAACTATCAAAGTCATGCCTCGAGCAAAAGAAGATGGTTTACTTCCTTCCGAAGGAACCAGCTCTTTTGGCAATGCTCATGTGAAAATACAACCATGTGTGGATGTTGTGTGATGTGGATGGTTGGGTGTGCGTGTGTTCGAGACTAAAGTATGGTTCCATCTGTTTTGTCCATCTGTCCATCAGTGTCTGTTCATTCTTTTAGACTGTAACCAGTCTCTCTTCCCCTTCACTCTCAATGTGAATGTTCATATGGCGATGTGTCTAACTAAATCTGCGGGTTTGGGTTCTGTCTGCAAATTAACATGCCAGGATTTTAGTGCATGAATGCCAAATTTATTTTGAGTGTTTATTTTTGTGTATGCAATTTATTTGCATTTTCAGGAATATGCACTGAATTTTTGTCTTTTTATGTTTTTGATATTGATCTAACTTATTCTGTCTGTAGAATGCCTGTGATGGGGGAAGTGATTGCCTGTGGTCAGGAAGTGTTCCTTGTCATCGCCAGCTCTCTTGTCATCAGCCTCCCAGATTTTCTGCTCAGATGTGGCTGAAATGTCTTATGCCTGCGTAGTGTTTCTGCCTGCTTGTGTCATGGTTGCTCTTGACAAGAAACCGCTTGTTGAAAGTTGACCCTCGCTGTGGGAAATTAAAAAGAGGAAAAAATAAGAAACCAGTATTTCCAAACAAACAGCTTGTCCCTCTTTCCAAGTCCATGGACCACTGGCACATGTTGGCCACACAAGTGTCTACTAAATCAGGAAGGTTTTTTTGACCATTTACAAACTGTGCCAATTCCTTTGGATAATTGGTAAGTTATGAGACAAGAGATGGGCTCTGTCCTTTTTATGTCCTACATCCCAAAGAACAGAGTGTAAGTTTCTTTGTGGAAAGACATTTATGCTTGACTTGACAATTTTTTAATGATTTGTTTGTTATTTGTATTGGACTTTGTAGAGTTTACATTTTAAAGCACTTTTTAAAGTCACATTAAAATTGAAATATGTGCATTATGAATTATTTGCATACATTATTATTATTTAAACATGAGTTTTACAATGTTGAAAGATTCACACACAAAAAAAATTACATTCTGTTGTTAATTACTCACCTACACAACCTTTGTTCATCTTCTTAACACAAATTAAGATATTTTTGATGTACTGCGAGAGCTTTCTGACCCTTCAAGACAGCAACGCAAAACCACATTCAAGGCCCAAAAAGCTAGTAAGGACATTGTTAAAATAGTCTTTGTGGTATCAGTGGTTCAACCTTAATGCTAAAAAAGCAAAAAAACACTCAGTGCTCTGATGTAGAACCCAGATGCACTACACCTTGATTCCAAGCAGATTACTAGAGCATTCATCAAGGTACTGTCGTAAGCGCACATTAAAGACTGACACAGAAAAGAAGAAATTGTTGTATAAAGTCATTATTTGCAATTTGTTTGTGCACAAAAAATATTCTCATAGCATCATACAATTACAGTTGAACCACTGCTGTCACATGGAAATTTTAACAATGCCCTTATCACCTTTCTGGGCCTTGAACATGGAAGTTGCTTAAGATGGCCTCGTAGAAATATAAGCATCGTTAAGAAGCCATTCAGCTTTTTGTTACAAACACTGCCATGTTTTACTCTAGAAAATGCACAAGCTGGACCAATTTATAAATGTTATTCAATATGTTTAATGCTCATTTGGAATATACCGTTGAAAGATACTCTTGAAAACAATTTTGGACATTTCAATTGGTCCCTATTCTAATATACAAGAGCTGTACTTGACTCCTGCTTACATACAGTTCAATTCTCTAGCTGCTCGAAGGTGATGGTCACTGAGTGGGCTGACTTGCCTTAAAGGGTCTTTAGGGTAGAAGACTCCATTAGACATGGCTACAACCAGGCAACAGCTTGCTTATTTGTCCTTCTGCAAATGAAAAAAAGGGAGGGAGAGTGATTTGTTTGGCCATTTTCCGTACTGTTAAGGCTTTTGTATCATTATTGTCTACACTCATGTGTTATGCTGTTCACTGAAGCTTGTAAGCCCCAAAGACATTAAATACAAGGCATGTATTTAATGTCTTTGGGTATTACGCTCTTATCAAGCCGGATATGGAGACACATTAAAGGGAAATATTTTAACTGCTCTTTAAATCCGGAGGATCAACAACCATATGTGAAGTCCACTAATCTTATTTGAAAAGGCCTGAAGCATCGAGAGCGACAGTATGGTTTGTATTAACCAACTGAAACCGATTTACCAAACGCTCCAGCCAAATGTACGAGAGATTAGGGAAAAAGAAAGAAATGGGATTCACGGATGGGATGTAGGCTACGGTTTTGACAAATCCAGGGAAGACACGCTCTGTGTATTAAACGTGCATATATTTGCACATGTTCGCTAAAATTTGGTGTAAAGTAAGTAAGCATTGTAAAAGCATTGTAAAACGTAACTAAAGGAAGATTTTTTAGCACAATCTTCATACTGGGAGAAACATTGAGAATGAATAAAACAAACGTAATTTATTACAGACAGCCAGCCGTCTCTTCCGAACCAACTGGAAAAACCATGCACAAAATGGAAAAGCTTAAGTGATGTCAAAACATCTAAATGAAGTGCCCTATGAGTCTACTGACAGTAATGTGATCGTAAACCAAACTTTGGTAGAATTAAAGATCTATGATATTTATAGTGAATCTGAGGATTGCGCAGCGGTGTTTAGACTTCCCATGTGGAGGAATGGAAAATCCTAGTAGGATGAGTGTGCCTTTTGTGTGCTGCTCTTTCAGACATGAAAGGGACTCCAGGGATTCCGCTCTAGATTCAGCAATATTGAGCATCTGCGAGCATGAAACCACAGAAAAAAAATCTTTGTGTTGACAAGACTTATTTAACATGAAGGATGGAGTGCACTTGCAGGCGCGTATCGGCACAGCGAAGAATTTACTTATGCAGAGTCGATACAGGGGTAATGAAAGCAACAGTAGATTTAAAGCGTTTCGGTAAAAGTTTTTTGTCAAACAATCTGAATTTAAAACGTAATGCACAAAATCGCTTATTATAGTAAATATACAAAAGGTTGACCGCTTCACTGATCAAATTACATATCCAATAGCCCAAATGCCCAGATAAGTGATTCTCAATTGGTTTGTTTTCAGATTTTACTTTTGACATCACAGTGTGTAAAAAAGTTCTTCATTGCAATTTAAAATAACTGTAATGTGTAAAATTACAATATATATTGGATTTAATTTAATATAAAATGTATTATTTTAATCTATCTTAAAGATCCTTTTTTTGATGGCAAAGTTGAATAACAGAAAAAATGTCACACAATCCTTTAGAAATCAGTTTAATATGCTGATCTGTAATATTTCTTATTATTGACTACAGCTGTGCTAATATTTTATTACGGGGAAATATAAATATATATATATATATATATTATTTTTTTTTTTTTTGCTGTTAAACAATTAAACAATCACATTTTTTACATAATATATGGATATGTACTGTCTATATTTATTATGGATATACACACACACACATGCATGTATATATTTCAGAACAATATGTATTTTTATATATTAAATATAAATATTTTCAAATTATATACTGTATGTTTGTGTCTTATATATACATAATAAACATGCACAGAACACACACATATATTAAATAGAAACGATTAATCATTTGACAGCACTTATATATATAATATATATAATATATTGCAATGAACAATAATGCCAATAAAGGGTTAAAATATACGCAAAATAACTTTCTAATAATAAAAAAGTCTGAATTTCTACCAGGGCTTTTGAGGTCAACAATTATGTCGTCACAACTCATTAGTTAAGAACCTCATAGATTAACTCAATATCCAAACTGTATTAATAATAATTATTTATTGATTTTGTGTGAATTATTTAATGTAATAATTGACATAAAGAGAAAGCCATCTGCCATGCTGTTAATTCTACACAGTTAGAAACTATATGCATGGGTTTGCATTGAAAACTAGCCTCATTATGTGAAATATTCCAGAATTGAGACATAAAGAACAGTGGAAAGAAGCCTTGGGCTTGGAAGCTTTGGCTATATCATTGCAAATTTCAATATATCATATTATACAGACATTTATGGCAGTATTAATCATGGATAACTATTAGAACAGAACGTCCATACATCCGGCATTCCAGAAAAGGTCTCCATGCCGTTTTCATGGGATGTGTACATTCATGGGCATCAGTGAACCATCCATCACTGGAGCACAGGGAATGAATGAAACATGACAAACAACTGAAAGAGGAACTACGGTGAGAGCAGAAGTATGCCAATAGCAATGTGTGGATTCGATTGAGGAAGGGATTCTGGGACACAGTTTAGCAGTGAGGAAGATGTACAGTAGAGTTTCAGTAAAAACCGTAGAGCCAGGCCAGCTGGTGCTGCTGTTTCGAAGCGAGACCAGAACGGTGAAGAGGGAAAACTAACTCATGAGACAGAAACCGGGCAGTTGTTTAAGACATTACAGAGGAAGACACTAAGAATGGAGGGATGAACTTGAATTAAAGCATGACACTTCATGACACTTGTTTTTTCCATCATCTTAGCACTAGGAGAGAAAAATGAACCTTTGTGTATTCAGAAAAAAACTTTCAGCCATTAAAAACCAAATAAACATGGATTTAAAGGAGGCATGTCTCAAATTCAGCTGATGCTTTCAGTACATGGTCTGTTGGTTCCTGCAGGCGTATTAAATAATGAAAAGTGCTGAGAACCGAATATTGGCTCCGCGATTAAGCGGAAAACATAATTTCTCAGCCAAAATATTTTGGCCTTTCCCAGAGTTCATGCCTTTCTATCACTTCTACTGAGAATCTGAAATGCTTACTCAAGAAAAGGACTAAAATTAAAGATATTCAGAGATAGTACTTAACCTGCATGCTGTATTCTGGTTCATTTGACCCCTGAAATAACTTTTTCCCTTGAAAATGCTAGTTTATGTTATCATACTGGACTAAAACTCTTCCCCAAAAAATGTGACTGTTGATTGGATCACCCACATTGTTACACTTAAGGTGCATAATCAGGGTTGTGGGATATGTAAGCATAAAAGATATACAAATATATATATATTTGT
>JAUMHI010000053.1:14181484-14224598 GCA_032359435.1 Enteromius unitaeniatus | reverse complement strand
CCCCATTGCCTGGGTAAAACCAAAGGGCGGACCCATCCAAACATTGACCCTGAGGTCGTGCAGAGACTTAGAGACTTTTACAGGCCTTTCAACATGAAGTTCTACCAGATGACTGGGCATAACTTTGGTTGGGATTAACCGTGAAAGGAGGACTCTTTCTTTGTTTTTCTGTGTATTTGAAATGGCAAAAAGACATTGAGATGATTGCTCTATATATGTAAAATGTACAGAAATCTATTTTATAATAATTTATTTTTAATTTCTAAGCAATTAATTCACTAAGCTGCCTAACCATACTGTACATAAGGTCCGACCCAACTCTAGTCTCACCACCGACATTCCACGTTTTTAATTTTTCCGTTCACAATGAATTTAATGGTGCTTCCAAATTTGAAAAGTTTGACAAACAAAAACAGTTTGTTACGGGTACTGTGCATTTACAAACCAACAGCGACTGTATTCAGTTCTGTATTTTTGCTATATTTCACTCTCTGACCGCATTTCGTGTTTCATTACACTCCATATAAACCCAGGTCCTACTATGTTCGGCTGATAAGCAAGAGAGCTGATCTGATGTGTCTTTTTACTCAATAACGTGACGATCAATAGCCCTAATTGCTACTTACATTGTCACTCATGTTTAGACTCGAACGCTGGTCTTTCCTGTAATGAATGACCAATCCGTCCATGGCTAAATCGTATCTCGGACAACAGCAATGTCGACATTATGCTAATCACGTAACTGACGTATCTGAACTGATCGATTAGCTTTTCTCCTGCCTCAGAAATGGCCTGCTGTCCTGTCTGAAAGGTTCAAAGGTCAAGATATCATTGGAAGGAGCTGGATTTGTTTAAAAAGCAAGAGCCAAATGATGACATATAAGCCTCATAGATGGCAGGCCCCTATCTTTACGAAGAAGCTTTACTCATGCTAGAATATAAAACCCTTAACGTGAAATGTAGCCTTTCTCCTTCATCCCATCAAAATGCGTTTTCCGCCACATCTCAATTCTCCTCTTCTTGCCAAATTTTAACAAGCTTGCATTGAGATGCCTCATTGTTCATCTTTTTCTCATGCGAGCCTTCATGTGCTTTTGTTTGTCTTTCTACTTGAAAGCGCGGAGGAACAGTCGGTCGCTCTTTATCTGTGAAATTCATCCCGTGACCGCTGAGATGGCGGCTGTCTCGAAGGCAAGATGAATGACTAGGCTTCGTGCAGCTCTGGTTACTGTTCACTCGGAGCACCTGATTCAGGATCAGCTCACAAGGTGTAGAGTTTGAAGGGTGCATGGAGCCAACATGTCACTTTTTACGCCAACGTCAGGCTGAGATGCTGTTCCTGGAGCAGAATTGAAGGGGTGAGGTCACACGGAGGTTTTAAGGCAGAATATAGCATTACGAATGTACTAAAACTTCGCCTTTTTCACCCCTATTTAATATACTGGAAAATGAAATGCAGAGGGAAATGTTTGTCTAATTGTTTGTTTTTGGATGGATGCATTTAACAAAAAAAAAAGCAAACAAAATGAAAGCATTCTGTATCAGCTCACTGATTTTTGTTTTGTTTTACAACATGCTGTGCCTCGAACCAGTCCTGTGCTATGATAAGCCAACTTCCTTTCATTTAGAGAGGAGATTGTAATATTTATCAGCTGTGAGAGCACAGCCATACGATTCTTGTTGGCCTTCGAGTCTGAATTAAGGGAAATTTCCCAGGGCATTTTTCCTACTTTATTCAATTCATCAAGTAATCAAATGTTCTGAGGAGGCAAAAGAGAAACATTGTGAACTGTAATCAAATCATCAAAGCTTGTTTCTTTCATTCACATTGCATTTAAAAGCAAATCAGTTGAATGATGGCAGTGAAATAAGGTCAAGCAAGTTGTCATCAAATGCTCGCCCATAGGGCTTCCTGTGACTTTTACCAGTGCAATTTCGATTTTTCGGTTCAGAAACAACTGTCCCAGGATGTCCAAGTAGAGCTTTATTGTTCAGGCATTTTCTGGGTCTAGTTTGTCCCTCGCTGATTACATGTGAACTGCATGTGAATTCTGATCTGTCAAAAGTTGGTTTGAGCAAAGTTTCGTGTCTTTGCTCTGGGTCAGGCAGTGTGTGCTGATGCATCTGTTTAATGGTTGAGTTTTATTCAACCTCATAGAGATATCCAGATGTTAGAAATGTTTGTCTTACTCTGAGTATAACACAAATACATAGACTAGAAATGATCTTTATGTACAAATGATGAGTAAGACATGTAAACCAAGTATTTTGTGGTATCAAAAATTCATTTTACACCATGAAAGAGAAAAATGGAACATATGTTTCTAGATAATTAAATACTGAACATTCATACTTTTGCTTTGTATGAAGAATAAAATAAAATATATATTTTACCAAACTGCTTGACTCTGTCTTGTCTCTATTCACAATGAATATGCCTTCTAGTAGTATAATACATGAAATAGAAACTTTTTTATAATAGTTTTTGACTATTGAGTTCTATATGAAAATTTTATTATTGTATCATTCTAAAGAAAAATCTAATTTTGAATTGATCCAGTTCCCCTTTAAAGCATTTACATCTTGACAAATTGTAGACTATTTGAACTTTATTATTTATTAACCTATACAAGTATGCATTTTACATGTAGTTTCTTGGCTTTGAAATCTTTGAAAAGTCAAGGAAGGTCACTACAGTATATTTGAACATGACCCTTTTGAGTTCCCCTCCACCATGCACCATATATATAAAAAAAAAAATATATATATATATATAATATATATATAATATAATATATATATATATATAAATGTTAAAAATGTTATATGTTAAAAAAAAGAAAGTAAATATAAGCTAGATTTCGAAAATACAACTGGAAATGGTTATAATAACATGGCCTGAAAGTGAGTCATGTTAATTAAGTGATTCAATCTGGTGAAAAAGTCTTGCTCAAAGAGTTGCATGGGTCCCAATGTGCATACTATCCATCCAAAATTCTAGATGACAGTAGTAATTTTAGTATTTCAATATTATTTAGAGCAGATAAGGTGGATAGTATGCACGTTGGAACACAGGGGTAGTAATTTGTTTGTGAATCGAATGACATATTTGATTCAATAAAAAGAACCGGCAACGAGTCATTCATTCTGGAATCCGACACTGGTTGAGCTTAACTGGCCCATGAGCCATTTGTTTGACTAATTCTCTGATTTAGTTTTTGTTTGCGCAATGAATTAAATTGCATTTCTCATCGTTGTTTCGGGTTGTGAGATAGTTAAGACATGAACATAAGACATGATTTATTTTGCTGTAAAGCTGAAGATTCAGTAACGCAGCTCGCCATTTTGTTTCGTTTTTGTACATACTGTATTTACAGTTTATTGGCTTGTTTTGCAAACACTTTTTGACTTTTACTTAGATCGTGACAGTTATTGATCATGCTGTCACAAACAGTTCAGCTTCAGTGAACTCTTTTTCACAGCAAAAACTGTTTTTAGAATAGAGATAAAGTGTTTCTAAGGTAGCTACTGTATAGAAAATTATGTAAATACCCAACACCATACTAGAAGCTCAGGATCTCCCAGCCTGTACGTTAGCATTTAAAATGACGACTGGTTGTCTTCGTAGTTTCTTTTCAAATGATTCAGAGAAGGATTTGTGTAGTAATCCTGTACCTAGTACAGCTTCTTTCTCCGTATTGCCTCATATAGAGGAGACAGTCAGTGGATACATTCCTGCAGCCCACCCACTGACCCTCTAATGAAAGGACATATCTGTCCATGTACCTGTGGTGAGATCCACCAAACACACTGGTGTGCTTATTGCTGGTCAGAGCCTCCAGGTTGGTTATCAAACAAGACTGCAGTTCTTCTTTTTCGGGCAGTGCAATCTCTGGGGACAGGTGATTTGCACCTGGGTTAGAGCGTGTGGTGGAGCAGCATCTGCCATGGCATCTAAAACCTTACAAAGCCCTATATGGGTCACCTGAGGATGTATGAGGGATCTTTTGTGTTCTGCTGGTTACGCAGGTTGCTTTAAACTACTTTATTTCCCCAAAAAAGTTTTTCCTGGAAATGTGTGTGCCATATAGGCAGATCGAAAGGTTCAAAAGTAGGAAATGTTGTTGTATTTATATTACTGGACAGCTCTTGACATCAGCAGTTGCTTCCATCCAAGCTGAAAATGTAATTTTTGAATTAATAAGCTTTTTTTTTTGTTCAAGAATACAACAAAACCATCACATTCAGGCAGCAAGTTTATATCATATGATTTCATCAAATTATTCAGTCACATGACTTTTGAGCGAAACCAAATAGCTACCTTTATGCATGTATTAAGTCAATTTGTTTTCATGCATATTCCTGTTTGTACTGAATGCAATATCCACCTCATGCAAGCATATATTTTTTTTCATAATGCATTCTGGAAAGCTTGGTGTCTTGCCCCCCCCCCCCAAATGCAATATATCACACACAATTTACTGTTGTCACAACAAAAGGTCAAAATGTTTTTGCAGTATTTTATATTTACTGGGAAATAACAATGTCAATTTTCTGTTTTTTTTTTTTTTTTTTTTTTTTTTGAGGTGGCACTAAAATGCCGTTGCAATAATCCCCCTGAGGGAAAGGTCAAAGTAGTGAATAAAATAAAAGTTTTTTTTTTTTGTGATATCTCAGAAATTGCATAAAAATATATGGAGCGAAACCTACCTTATAATATATGACAGCGTTTTAGTGCCACCAAAAAAAAAGTCGCAATATTTTGAGAATAAAGTCGGCCTAGATTGGGAGCACCCGGAGATATTCCAACGTCTCAGCTTTTAAAATCTGCCAGTTTTATGGCGAAAAACAAACAATATGTGTATTATAACATGACATATATATTATAGCCTGACATTCTCTAAATTTTACGACTTTAATCTTGTAGTTTTAGATTTTTTTTGGATGGCACTAAAACGCCGTTGTAATAATACCTAAATGCTAGTATAAAATTGGTACATCAATTTAAAGACAGTGCTTAAAGTTAGATTGTCTTAAAGGGGTATTCCACCCTTGTTGCTCCAAACACGTTAAAGTTTTGTTTGTCTTCAGAACACAATTTAAGATAAAAAAGATACATTGACTGCTAAGTACATGACACTGTCAAAGTCGAGAGGAATAACAATTGAACCACTGATTGAACCACTGATGGCAGATGGAGTATTCTGACAATGATTTTAATACTTTTCTGGACCTTGAAAAAATTTAGTAACTCTTTAATATTTTTTCTTTTTTTTTCTTTTCAGTTTTTCAAATGCTACTCCATTTCTATAGTGACCGTTGCCACTATTGTCTGTGTTTCCAGCTCTTTTTTTCCACTCTAAGGGCTGGCTGACATTCTGTAGGGTTGACATGTACTGAAAACACAGCTGGCCCTGGAGACCTCCTATGGGGCTGAGGTGTTACCCGATCTTAGAGATCCTTGGCTGGAATAGAGCAAAGCCGAGCCTTGGGTGACTCCTCTGTCCTACAGGGAGCAAAGTGTTCTAGGGAATGGAGACAAGGGCAAGAGCCATATGCTCTGCTGTAAACAACAGGGAGTCTGTTGCCCACACGACAACACTTCTATGTTGTTTGTGCGCAACTACGACAATTGTAATTGAATCCCAAAATCGCCGGTCCACTTATTGTTATGATAATTGCTGGTTGGAAGGATTTAGAAGGTTTAACTCAAATAATTCCTGCTGGAACTTGTCACGTATTTAGCTAATTGACATACCCTGTTAGAGATAGCTGAAAATGACGCCATGAGGGAACAAAGTTGGTTTTGTGAATTGCGAGACATGTCTCAGCTTTCCATTTGTCTGCATCGTGCCATAATTGTTTTTCTTTCATCAAGATAACCGTCAACACCACCGTGTCTGAGACTGGATAATTGCTCACCACAAGCCGAAGTTCATTCCGGTTAGTCTGTTTACACCATTCCGACTTTACTGGCTTCCATTCAAAACCTCATTCTGTTGGCATGACACATACCGATAAATGATGAACCTGATTAGGCGGTTCACAGGTGAATGACATGTCTCTTCCTTAAAGACATGCGGGCTCGGAGCCATGGCACCTTCAGAGGAAGTGTTTATGCTGCTGCTGTTAAGCTCTGAGCACTGAATGGTATCCAGTAATTGCTACTTTACTTCTAACCAATGACTTGCTGTCGTCACAGCCGCCGCCGGGATGTTGTGGGTACAGCTGCTATTGTTTTTGAGGTTTGAATAGGTGCATACACCTGGCCCTTTCTTGGCACGCTTGCCCCCATGCCACAGTTATAAACCCCCTTTTCACTCTGACTGTGATTGCTTTGTCGCGTATTTGATCTGGCTGGATTTAAACAGCAAAACTGTTGTTGAAGGACTACCATGGAGTAAAATATGGCAGGCAGAAAAGAAGCTAGGAATCAATAATTCAGTGTGCTCTGCCCTCTTGATACCACATTCATTTGTGAGCTACGTGAGGCTTCTTTCCATTAAAAAGTGGTACATAGTGGGCAGCACTTGAGCTTTCATGGCAACACACCCCTCCATTTTATGTTTTAACAGTGCCAAATTATGGTTGGGTGTAATCAGCTTTGGCTTTCTTTTGTTATGCATGTGTCAAAGATGAAGGAAAGAGATCTTGCAGTAAATTTTCATTTATGACAACACATGGTTTGTTCATAGCAGAGCTGTCTGCAAATCAAATGGATTGATAAATCCTTTGGAATTCCAATGAAATTCTTAAATTGTAGTTGAATTTGAATTGAGTTAGACAACTCATTTTGAATTAATGATTAAAATGAATTTAAATGAAAAATACACAAACAAATTTTTATCTTGAAAAAGCAGTTTTTCCAAATTTTTAACATTAGCTTGGCTTGTTTGAAATGGGGACAAAAAAATCATTTAGTTGTAAGAGTTGTAGACCTCACAGATTGACAGATGTTCATGGTGTTCCAATTAGGAGGTTCATATTTATGAGTTGTCAGAAGTCAGAACTTCATCAGGTTATGACATCAGGTACATTCAGATAACTTTGGTCAGAGGAAGATGGCGATGCCCCTTTTATACACTCATATAGTACAATAAAAAAATTACTCTACTTCCAGAAAATAATAAATACAAAATGCACATTAGGTATGTTATTTTTTCAATTTATATAGGTGCTGTAAGAATTGTGCAGATGCTGCATCCATGGCATCCTCTTTCTCATTTTCAACTTTTGGCTCAAATAAAATCCAGTTTCCCACTCAAAATGACTTTGTGCTGGCGTTCATTTGCATTTAATGAACTTGTTGATGAAATTGTTTTTAATTACAATTCAACATTTTCTTTTTCTCATTCAGATCCTGTGAGATGTGGCCAGTTCAGTTCATAGAGTTTGTGCTGTGGTCTTGAATCTGTGAAGGATATTCAAGAGCATTGTTTTAGAAACTTAAAATAAACAAGCTGTAAACAAGTTATCCTGGAGCATTTCTCGTGCTTTTTAAATGTCTGGAAAATTCCACTATTCTAAAAGTTTGTGTTTGATGCGAATCACATTCAGGGAGAAAAGGAACTGTCCATTCTGTGTGACATACAACACCCTCACAGGTGTTTCCTTCAGTTTGCCTTTCACAGAGTGTGTGTTACTCGATTTAATATGCTTGCGTGCTTCCTTTCATTTGATAAAATCTACACTAGGTCCTTGTGCCAACCAGATTAAACATATTCCATCACTTACTTATATAAAAATATCCCATTTCGACCATAATCTATGTATATGTGGCTATTGAGGACCGTTTGGCCAACATACTGACAGGTAACACTGCAGGTTACCTGTGCAGGATCTCACTGAGGTTTAAGACGGGGTAATGTTTGCAGGAAGCAGCATGCTGGATCATGCAGCTGTCTTTTATATGGTGGTGTTGGTTTTGGAGTAGACATGGAAGAGGAAATGTAAATAAATGGCCCGGGATGTACGCAGGTGGGGATACACATACAAAGAAAAAAGAGGGTTTGGAAAATGTTGTAGCTGGATGAAGGTGTGCAATTTTTAACAGAGCTGGATAAAATCTTATGGACACTGAAGATATTCTTGTACTTGTCTGCAGCTTAGAAATAGAATGAGAGAACGTTCTAATATACTGTTATTGTTTATATTCTACAGTATTTGAACTGTGCAGTTTGTGAATCTTCTATGTGCATTTCTTTACAAGTCAGTTACTCCAACCAAAGAAAATTAGTCAAAATTAGTGTTACAAATAATGTTAAACTGAACCTAAACCTAGAGCATTCCTGCAAGACTTTTTTTTATTACTTTTCATTGTTAAAGATGATAGTTGGACACCACTTACATAAGATCATATGACAACAATTAAACATACTACAGAAGCGTTTATCATCCCATAGTGCCTAGCTATTGTTAAAAACACAGTATACAATGTTGGCTGTGCTGTATTCCGTTATTAATAACGCAGAGAGGATCTGTATGTGTGTATGCATGATTATCTTATTGGATTAATTTGGAATAATTAATTACACTTCAAGTACAAGTTTACATTTGTATCCTACTCGCGAACATCAATAGCAACCAGTGGCCTCATAACAAAAGACAACTGATGAAGATACGAAAGACCAGCTGTGCTCGTGCTCATGTGTGTTTTGATTGCTTTTGGACCCCCCGTGGAAACACTTAAATGTGGTCAGACACACTGACTGACGTCCATCAATAATTCAGAGAGCAGGAACATTTTGGTTGTGTGTGTGCACAGCAATGGGACAATTGACTCGTGTCCCCGCAGGAAGTCTCTCTCGCACAGACGAATGGATGAGTCTAATTTGCTGTCTGATGAGACTCTAGTCATTCTCAAAGGCCGGAGGCTCAGCAAAGCCCTAATGAGCGGATCGAGCGGACTGTGTGCTTCACATTTGTGTGTGTGTGTGTGGTTTAATGGTAAAAACATTCATAGGTATTAGACAGTCTATTGAGCACGTTATCGGCTGATGCTGATGCATGTTCCTCTGTGCGTGTGTGATAGGCAAGGAAACCCTGCCGTTCCATTAGTTTATTGTCCATCATTGTTTGTTTTCACTGGTTCTCATTCTCAGTGATGGAATCACACAACATTAAGATATGATTGAACTTCACAGTTTTTGAAGAAAATGTAATTGGCCTTTACCATTACAAAATCCGACTGACCAACCAAAAATCGCATCAACCTAAAACCTTTGAATGGTAGTGTATATGTATTGGTTAATGTTGGATTTTCATTTTGGGAAAAAAAATGGCTGAATACAAAAAATTATAATAAAACTATTCACCTGTATTAAAGGGTTACTTTACCCAAAAATTACAAATTAGTCATTAATTGAAAAATTAAAAAGGTCCAGAAATGTGTAGAAGGCATTGTCAAAAATAGTCCATCTGCCGTCACTATTTCAATCTGTATTTTATGAAGCGACAAGAATACTTTTTGTACCCAAACAAAATTGACTTTTTTCAACAATTTGTCTCCTCTGTGTTTCTGTATCACTGTAGCGCAATTTTAAAGAGTATTTTGCTGTTTGCGTCCAGCGCATATTCTCCAAAATGGTGCTACGGTGACGGAGCGAGAGAGACACAGTAGACAAAATATTGAAAAATTTACTTTATTTTCATTGCATACAAAATGTATTCTCATCGCATCACCCTTTAATAGAATCGAACATCTAATCAAATCTGAATTATAGTGTTTAGCATGCATTTTTCGTTCTCATTCATAGCATTAATGCTGAAGAAATAATGGTTTTGAACTATCATTCATCTGCATTTTAATGCAGAACATCTGCAATTCTTTGTAGGATAGAAACAAATGTTGTGTACAGTTTTGCCATGTGATTTTAACTGAAATTAATTTTTAGTTTCCTTTTGTTTTCTTCCTCTTATAACATCAATAGATGGTCTAGAGTGTGAATGCCTCTCACAGTTTTAAGGTTGATGCATTAGTGTAATACATTTATTCATATATTCTTGTGCCCACAGGGCTGGTCACCCCCCTTTAATAAGCTACCGACATTGGACTTCTGGGATTGCCAGACGAGAAGTTTCACTGCTGCAAATGGGGTCCAAAAACCTGTGTGTGCGTATATGTGATTGGGTATGTCTGGATGTGTGTGTGTCTCCAAACGCTCCTCGTCCTGGGACCATGGCATGGCTGTGTGCCATTTCAGGACAGAATGAATTCGATATTTTACCTCCAGCCATTTAACATCTGCATCTCCCACCTGGCCTTTATTGACCGAATCACCCAAAGCAATAAGGCGACAGTTGCTGATGTTTACAGGCTGGGTGAGATTGTGTATTCAGTCATGTGTAGGTGGATGAATATTACAGAAATGACATGTCATCACTCAACCAAAACCAGTTCAGGCATGCATCATTACATATCTGCCATAACTATAGCACACGGCCAAAGTCACATTAGATATGCATGAACATTTATGATAAGAGACCATGCAGGCAGGCTTCCATTCATGCAAAGCATTTTACCTCTTTTGAATCTTCCTAGCATAAATACTCTGCCTAAAATACAAAAAAGATGGGATGTTATTTATAATAGAAATATATCGAATTTATTAACTGACAAAATTTCACTTTTGATCTGGCTGATGCAGATGCAGAGGAATATTTTTATATGCTCAAGTCATTGTTTTTTTTTAAATGGTGTGTGTATATATATATATAGTTTTTGTAAATACGTCACTTATGCATATTAAGTCTATATTTATTTGATAAAAAATACAGTAAAAGCTATATTGTGGTGTATTATTACAATTTAAACTTGTTTTTTTAATAGATTTTTAAATGTAATTTATTTACTGTGTCACACAATTCTTCAGAAATTATTCTAATATGCTCATTTGGTGCTCATACTAGTGCTCAGTTAATAATCAATGATATAATTATGAATATTTATAATATACGTACATTTATTTATTTTTTTCTTAAATGTCACTGACCACAAATTTTTTAATACTAGTATATCATGGTTTGCACAAAAACATATGAAGCGGCACAACTGCATTTAATATTGGTAATAATAGGAAATTATTCTTGAGCATCAAATCAGGGTATTAAAATGATTTCTGAAAGTTTTTACAAAGACATTCCAAATGTTTTATTTTAATTTTGTAATTTCACTGAAATGGACAGCAGATGGAGTGTGCAAGTGTTGTCCCTAAAATATTTGCTAAATAGTGATGGAACATGTTTAATGAATCCAACCAAAAGTGAACTGAAGAGTACAAACTGGAAGTATTTTACTTTTATTTTTTACTTTTTTAATCAAAGAGACCAGAACATAATTCTAGATCATTCAAGTTTAACTTCAGTTCAGAATGTGAGTGATGTGCAATGATCTGAAAAGTTATACTACTTGACAAGCCAGCTACATTCTAAGATTCTTTTGAGGAAAAAGTGAAATGTTACAGTGGCTGGTAAAAAGTGGCTGTTGAAGAGTTCTTTGAGATAGCAAGATGTAGAGAAGGACCTGATGGGTGACCTGTAGAAGAGTGTGGAGAGGATCTGGGTGGCCTCATCCCTCATGTTGTGTGACTCACTGAGGGATTAGACTCTCCAGGAACCATGTGGTGTGTGTGTGTGTATGTGCACCAACAGCTGGAATCATACGGCAAACTACCATCAGACACTAACGCAGGGAGTTAGTAAACACTATGCATCATTTAGTATCAGTTAGATGCTGCTTAGTTCCTGTTAGTGACTGTGTGTACACAGACTTTTTATGCATCACACAAAATATCAGACCATGCCCGTGCTCCTCTTAAAGTCAGCATGAAATAAAATTTAAGATAATTTTTTAAGACATATCTGATTAAAACCTGTATTTGTTGGGCAAAAGAAAGATATTTTGAAGAATGTAACTTTTTTTTTTTTAGTATGAAAATAGATTTACATAGCAGTTATTCTAAATTGTTTATTTAAAGGGTTACTTCACACCAAAATAAATATTTCTTCATAAATCACTTACCTTCATGTTGTTCCAAACCCGTGTAAGCTTTGCTCTTCTTTGGAACACAATTGAACATATTTTGGATGAAATCCAGGAGCCTTGTAACTTTCCCATTGACTGCCAACTAAATTAATCTGTCAAGATCTGGAAAAGTATGAATAACAACGTCAGAACAGTCCATCTGCTATCAGTGATTCAAACTAGAATACTTTTTGTATGCGAAGTAAATAAAAATAATGACTCTCCTCTGTGTCTCTCCATGTCACTGTAGAACCAGTTTGAAGAATACCAGGTGAATGCAAACACAGGGATATGTAAAAGTAAGTTTATTTACACTTTGATTTGAATGAAAACTGCATATCTGTGTGTTGCGGCTGCCACAGAAGAGCGATTTCAATTCTCCAAAGGGCCCTATAGTGATTGCTGAGAGACACAGAGGAGACGAATTGTTGAATAAAGTCATTCTTTTTATTTTATTTGTGTACAAAAAGTATTCTCGACACTTCATAGCATTACAGTTGAACCAGTGATGGAAGATGGACTATTCTAAAGCTGTCTTTTCTGCTACTCTGGGTTTTGACAGTGTTCATTCAAAATATCTTAAATTGTTTTCCATACAAAGCTTTTATGTGTTTGGAACAATTTAAGGGTAAGTGATTAATGAAAAAAATAATAATTTAGGGTGAAGTAACCCTTTAAGATGAACTTTTTCAGCCACGTAGAAGTTTAATTTGAATCAAGCTCAGTCAGATCATTTTTTTCTTTTTCATGGATGCCTGAATTTGAACACATTTGTGACTAGTTTGAGGAGAATTCCCATTTTCATTGTTTTCCCTTTTGGTAGTATGTAAAATTACTTGCTTTGTGTTTTTGTGGCTCACTTTTAACATCATAACCTGAGGCAGTTTCCTAAACAGGTGAAGTGACGAGGCCGTGACAGTAGATGCATTAAATCAAGGCTCATAAAGCACATCTTAAGTGTAGACCTGACATGCTTTTACACCTACCATTTTAAATAAGAAAACAGAGGCTTAATGGGTCTCTTCTCAAAGTGGAGGCCACAGAGAGGGAGAGGGAGAGAGGGAGAGAGAGGTTGGTTTTCTTCTGTTTTGCAGTGTGCAATATAAACCTGCATAAAATGTGGCCTATAAAACCAGCCATAAGAAAAAAATGCTTGACCATGCATACTTAACTCTGACGGTAGGGTTCAGCAAAATGGACTCACAGTCTTCAGGACTTTGGGGAAACAGTATGGAGGGCGACAAACCGCTCAAAAACTCCCTCAAAAAATTGTTCTTTACCCAGCTGGGTTCAAAAGAGAGAGATACGACTTTATAAACTTGTTTTAGCTTAAAAGCCTTCAAATTTTTTTATTATATATAAATGAAATATGAAATTGTTCATGAAAAAAACCTTGTCCAGAAGTTAAAAAGGGTTCAGTTCCAAAAACAACTTATGACCCATTTTTCCAGTTGTTATAAATTAACGTATAATGATTTTTATTGATATTTACTCACAAAATAGAGTTTTCAGGATTTTTCCACGACTCTTTAAGATTTAATTAATTTCCATGACGTTAAAATTGTCGTATTTGAGATATCCGCTCAGTTTAAACCAAACGTCTGTAGTAATCGTGTCTTGGTATTTCTGATTACATTGCAGTGGAGTGGGTGGGCTGATGATGAGAAAGGTAGATGAGGGTTTGTGTTGTAATTAGAAAGACTCATTGTAAGTTATCCGTTGATCTCCATTGCTGCTCTGCACTATGATTCAGGAGTTTGGAGAAAGAAATTACAATAGCAGCAAATTGCAGGCCTTGTCTTTCTCCCACACAATCTTTTCCACTGAGATAACGGGAGAAATGGTAATGTTTCTACGCTAATATTGGCATCACTCCAGAGATTGTCAGGTGATTAGCGCTGAAAACTTACTTGTCTGTCTCTGCAGGAGTACTGGAGTAGATTGCCACTTTTTCATATTTTTTAAATTAATTTTATTTTATTCTTTTTCTGTAACAAAGTGCTGGAGTAGATTGTCACCTTATTTTATTTAGTTTTATTTAATTTATTTTTTGACAACAAATAGATTTTTGAACCAAAAGCCGAATTCATCAAACTAAATTTGAAAATGTTTTTCTTTTTGCTTTGTTTTGAACTGTTGCAACACAGCAGAAGTTGGAATAATTTCTACAAAATGGCAAAGGCATAAAATGTATGTGGTACTGTAAATCACGGTAATGTTAAATGTCACTACTTTCAGTTAGCTGCTTCACAGCACTGATCTCTATAAGTACATTTTCTCTTATTACCAATGTCTTTTGAAGAAAGGAAAAGAGTGAAAATTGTGATTTGGTTTTCAGAAAGATGCTAAAGATGAGTTTAATGAGGAAAAAACAGCGGGGTTTGTCTGGGTTTGATTTAGAGTTTCATATTAAAAGCAAAAATGAGCTGCACTTTTAAATCATAAAAATGATCTCCATGTAAGTGCTCAGTTGGAGCCATTTTCAGTATGATAAATGATGTATTTATGATTTGTCAAGAGACGGTGGGGAGGGGGCAGATTTCTCTGCTCTTGGGTTGGGGAATATTAACAGAGCATGTTCTGTCTTTCTATGGAAATATAAAAGATTAAGACAAAGAAGATATATGGCTGTTACAGGTGCAAACCCTTCCAGTAAACCCTTTCATCCATAGAAAATATATTGAGAAACCTAAACCCTTCATTTTTTCCTCTCTTCGTCTTATTTGATGAGCTGGAGAACAGGAAGCAGATGTCTTTATGACAGATAAAAGCAAAACCGAATGATTTTGGTTAGCACAGTAGACTGGTGCCACATAACCATTTGGCCTGATCTTGATAATCTGATAAGTTGCTCTGATAGACTAACACACGCTAAAGCTTTTCAGAGAAAAACACACTTCCACGCCTGAGGAAATTGGAGACATAAGCAGAAAAAACATCCTACAATGCAGTTACACAAACACACATGCACAGTGACTCATGGTATAGTGCTTTTTATGACTAGCTTCAATTGAGTTTCTGAGAACATTAAACATTTGAATATCTCAGGAATTATGTATAATTGTTTGCATTAAAGGATAGTGTACCCAAAATTCCCTACATCCCTATGTTGTTCCAGACCTGTATGAGTAAAAAAAGAATACAGGTAACAAAACAGTTGCTGATCCCAGTTGACACTTATATAAGAAAGTAGCAAAACGCAGCTTGCCTGATCAAGAGAAACTAAACAAACCCAGATGTGTTTCAGTGACCTGGTTGATTCGCCTCAGGGCTCAAGGCCTTGTCCATCATCAGCGCTGAGAGAAGTGTAAGGTGTGCAAGTGAGTGTGTGTGTGTTTCTGACGGAGAGAGTGAGAGGAGAATGTGAAACCGTAAAGCAGACTGCTGTGTGTGGAGTGAGAGAAAAGTGTACAGCGGAGATGTGAAAAGATGGAGAAAGAGCCTCTCGCTTAACCATGAAAATTTTATGATGCTAAATCTAGACAGACTTTTAGTGTCAGCCAGGATTACAGCACAGCGCTGAACACACATGAATAATTGAGCCCTGAGTCTCTGAATCTCTAAATATGTGGATGCAAAAGAAACGCAGAAGAACAACACAAAGGAACAAAGACGGGGAAAATCAACTATTAAATACAAACAATCCAATACTTATTTATTGTTTTAAAAGTGCAGTTCACAAAACGGAACATTTACATTTGAATGACTTTTTGTTGTTTAGGAGCTACAACAAAATGTCTGAGCTGCTTTTTTTCCATACATTGAAAGTGAATGGTGACTAGTGAGATTTTCAAGGCAAAATGTACATTTTTATTTCTCCAAAAAATGGTTTTACAACTTTTCTGATGGTGCTTTCTTTAATGGTGCTTTTATTTTGTATTTTGATTTTATTCATAGCCCATGATCACCATCCTGTATGGAAAAGAGCAGCATCAACTGTTTTTGGTGAACTAGTCCTAGTTCACTGTGGTAAAAAATAGAGCAAAAATATCTAATCATTTAAAAGTGTGCAGTAATTTAAAAATGGTCATTGTTGCAATACTGCTTGTGCAACTTGAGGAAACAAACTTCTGCTTTATGAATGTGCTCGTTAATGTTTTTTTTTAAATTGCCAAATAATTTTGTATAGGCAGGTACTGTATGCAAAATGACAACATTTTTAAAATCTAGTTATAAACTGTACATAATATTTACTATACTAGGCCTTGCCTAGCAAAGTTCTCTTTTGATTTTATTGAAGTAGAAATTTGAGAGAGTTGAGATACTTGGTTGTGTGTTATTGATAGTAATATTGTAGCAACAGCTTAAACAGAGTAGAAGAAACCAAAAAGACTTTAGCAACAACCTCTGAACTGATAAAACTAAAGAAAAGACATCCAGATGGAGAACTGCAGCACATATATTTTTTGTTTCATTTGTGTTTTGTTAAGAAGGACACTGGGTTGCAGTCTCTCTACGCTGGCAGAACTGTGTAACAACATAACAGGTGGCTAAATGAAATCACCCCTAATGACTTTAACAGCTAAGCTAATATTTGACATGCCACAAACATTATCTCAAACCTGGGCCACCTCTATGAACAAGATGAAACTCTCTCTCTCTCTCACACACACACACTCCTGCTGTCAGTAACGTGAGGGGTGTTGACCCAGCCATAGCTGTCATTTAAGGTTTAGAATTCCACTGGCATTCCCAGCCCCCCTCAGCTATTGGCCAGGGCTGTCCAGCGATCGGTCTGGACCCCAGCAGTGTGTGACAACAGGTGCAGAGACACCAGCTTTCTCTCTCCTCTCACACTGTCCTCTCTTCCATGTTTTTCAAAGACATTCCTTCCGTGTTTTAACTCCCACTGGCCTTGGAGATAATGTTGTCTTCTCTGGATTCACGAGAAGCAGTCATGGAGGATGGGTTAGCAACAAACTGAGCGGTTTGTTTTGGTAAAATGTTTGAATGTTCCACATTCAGAATCTGAAGACCTTGGGATAAAAAATTACTTTTGTATGTCTAGCAGCTGTACAGTACTGTATGTAAGATAATAGGTCATTTGAGAATTTATTTTAATTAGGTTTAAATGTGAGTAGCGCAAAAAAAAAAAAAAATATATATATATATAAATAATTTAATTTTGAATGCGATTAATCATTGTCCAGCACAATTTTTGGGGTGGTTTCTGTGCAGTTGCAAAGAGTTGCTAGTAGGGCTTTTTGCATGGATGCATATCGGTCAAGGCAAAATTGGCATTGTGTTGAACAGATTGCAACAGTAAAAGCCATGGTTGTCCTAATAAACACCACTCATTTTTATTCATTTTAAGAGTCCCTACAAAAGTTCATATAGTTTAGGACTCTAATACAGACCCAGTCATGGCATGAGCACCCTTGTCTGTAGTCCTCCTCACCATCTGTTCATGTGATTTCACTCATTTCCAAATGATTGCGAAGGGAGCTGGTTGTTTTACCGTGTCCTCTTTTCATCTCTTTTTGATTTCCATGAGACTTAATTTCACAGCCGTATGAAAGTCATTTGAGACCTTTTGTTTTTCAGGGCCCCTTAAGACGGAGGAGGCATTTATGACAAAACTCGGGCCTTCTCCCCAGCGATGGGGCCGTCTGAGGTCAGATGGTTCTCATTTGTGATATGTGCTCTTGTGAGCAGGAGGGCGTGTTTTCCGCTGTGCTTATTTGCATGTAATTGACTTTTTTCTATTTGTTGTAAAACGCATGAAATTTGCTCTGTGATTTCTCTGATTGTTATATGTAATAGCATGACACTATGACAGGGGAAATCATGTTCTCTGTCTCATAAATGACCCGCTCACATGGAAATCAATTATTCCATTAATGTAAACCGAATCACCATTCTAATCTAGTATGATATGCTTGACGTCCACAATTACAAAGTACTGCACATCTAGGCACTGTAGTCTGCAGCCTTTATAGCCTGCAACCTTCTGAGGCGGTATCTTTCAGAAATGTATTTCAATACAGTTTACAGTTAGAATGTATGTTTCCAAGCTACTAATGTACTGATGTAATGTATTAAAAATACATTCGTAGGCAAACTATATTGGATGAAATAATAATTTTAGCCAAACTAGTAAACATGCCTTAAGAAATTTATTGGGAGGCAGCTCACTAGATTTTGAAATCTATTCTTATTCTAATAACTCATGCCATTTATTTATGTCAGTAAATCATAATATAAAAAACTTTTGTTGTTTTGGATGTTCAGGATTTTTTATTTATATTCAAAATGTTTTTTTTTATAATGCTGTCAATTTAATGTTAATGTTAAAGATTTCTCTGCAAGTATTGATATTTGTGATAAATTCAAATATTTGATCGGTAACACTTTACAATAAGGTGTCATTTGCTAACATTAGTTAAATTATTAAATAACATGAACAAACAGTGAAAAATTAATTTATTACAGTATTTATTAATTTATGTTGATATTAGTTAATAAAAATGCAATAATTCAGTGTTAGCTCAGTGCATTAACTAATGTTAACAAACACAACTTGTGATTTTAATAATGCATTAGTAAATTATGAATTAGCATAACTAAGAGTAATAAATGCTGTAAAAGTATTGTTCGTTCTTAGTTCCTGTTGAGTTTACATTTTAATCAGCTGACACCTCTACAAATACATTCCCTTTGGGTTGCATTCAGTCTTATATTGGAAAATACAGAATTTTTGTTTTTACAGTTTAAGAAGACATTGACAAATTGAGTTGAGACAGACGAGGCATGTTGAATAAACTTTGTGGAGATGTTTTCAGTCTGTCTCGAGTCTAGCTGCTCACTGTCTCTGGAGTCCTGCCGGGTTTATTGGTGCTAACTGATCAATTCCCAACAGAAGCCCTGCTGTTTGTGAGACAGTCTGTTCTCTGCATGGTCTAACGCAACACACTCTCACTCTCTTCAGGCTCACTTACAATCATGCGCTCAGTCACCCACTTACAAACATGTGCAGACTTGTTACCATCTTGTTGCTGCACAGCTTACCCAATATCTGATATCAGTGCCCATCCTGACCTCAAGGGGCGGTGAGACTCGTGCCCTGCGTGCCCCATCAGCCCCGAACAGCTTGAAGGGTAAATGACTGATCAATAGATTATTTATCATTTGCATATAAGACAAAAACAATGGCACAAGAAGAGGCGTGTGTGGAGAATGCCTGCATTTGCATAATCATTCTTCAGGAGCTCAAGGGGTCTGAACGGCCTGTCAGCATCACACATGACAGCTTCTGTTTGGATGTATAGTGCTATTGTATAGGAATCACCTTGACATGTTTGGGTCACATGATACAAACCATCCATCTGCAGAACAAGCATTGTTCATGTGGAGAACTGGTTTAATAATCAATATAATCTTTCTCCGATTTGGCATCCCTGCAGAATGTGTTTTCCCTCTGGATGTTAATTCTTTGACGTCCGGATTTGAGATCTTTTCTGTTGAGATTCGTTAGGATTGTTTACTGAAGTCATATTAACCACATGCAGTTGGACAGAAGAAGTTTGTTGCGGAACTGATTAGACGACCAACTGTTGATCTTTGGCTAAGCTGTTGATCTGTTCTGGCCAGAAACCACAAGCCGCAGTCAATAAATCATTAAAATCCCAAACAGCCAAATCATAGCAAACCTCTGATCAGAAACAGTGATTGAATATATATATAAATATATATATATATGAGAGAGAGAGAGAGAGAGAGAGAGAGAAGGTATATTTGGTTGGAAAAATGTTGTATAAAAAGAGCTACCAATAGGGTTTTCTAGTTTTAGGACTTAAAAGAGAAAATGTAATTGTTAGTAAGACCAATTTCATATGTTTTTAGGCAGGGCACATTAAATGTATTAATAACATTGACAATAATCAGGCTGCAGTGAAGCAGAGGTGGTCGAAGTACACACATCAAGTACTTGAGTAAAAGTACAGATCCATACTATAAAATATTACTCCTAGTAAAAGTCCTCATTTTTCAATTTTACTCGAGTAAAAGTACAAAAGTACTTGTTTTTTATGTACTTAAGTAAAAAAGTACTGATTGATTTATTTAGCAATTTTTTACAGTCTACTTAATTTATTGTAGCACATATTTTTTTCATAATCTTACTGCTCAAAATATCTGGGATTTTTGACAAGCATGATGCAGTAATGTTTAATGTGAAGCTTACACAGCAATGTACCCGAGAGAAAACAGTTTTGAGTGTCTAATCTTCACCTGTAAGAAAAATGTGTTTTGAAGTGTAGGCTACTACTAGGCTATTACTAACTGTTAATTACTGTAGTTACCTGAATACCAAATCCTTTCTTTTTCCCTCAGATGTTTTATATAAAAAAATATTTAGACATTATCTAAAAATGATTATAAATTAAGCAAGCTTGTTAGCTAACAATCAGCATTAACATTAGATAACAATATTTAGACCTACTTATTTTCAGTATATGGTTATGAATAAACATTCATATCTGTCTACTCGGATAATTGATCCAAACAATATAAAAAAATGTATGCTGTTGATAAACAATATAAACACAGACGTAGGGCTAAATGAGGAATTTTCATTTTTGTGTAAATTTCTTACATTTTCTAAAAACATTAAAATTACAACAAAATAAATAAGAACAAGCTTAAAATTGAGCAACATATGGAAGAATAAGTGTTCATGCCCTGAGGTAACTCCTGTGGCTGTGATGACTGTGTCTCATCTAAAACACCATATGCTGAATATGTTTCCCACTTCATCAGTTCACAGCCCTGCCTGGGTGGCGCGAACTCCGTGAAGAGCTCTCCAGAGAAAAACCTAGAAAGAGAGTGAAGGAGAGAGGACAGCTTGATGCCACTCTTCTGACACTCTGGGAAAACTGCCTAATGGATAGAAGAGATGAGGAGAGGAAAGATGGACTAAGTACCAAAGAATCTCAGAGAGGAAGAGAAAGTTAGTGTTCATTTTGATGATTATTTTCAGTCTTTATTTTTTCATTTACTATTTACTTTTATTTTACTGTTATTTATTACTTTTTAAATTGACTTTAGTTTAATGGACCAATTGTTATTATTTTTTTTAGCTTGTTTGAAGGAGATATCAGAGCGGTAATTGATATAATGATGGCTTAGCAAAATTAATACACTTGACCATTTTCATCCCTTCTTCCTTTGCATACCCTTACACCCAGAGCCAACATAAAAAGTGTAAATCATGAAGCCCAGCCCCTGCAGTTCCTCTAAGATGTTCGGAGCGTGGGAGGGCTGTGACTTTGGGCTGTCAGGGGACTAATCCTGGCTAATTACAGAAGCTGCCCGGCATCAGGGTACACAGTCAACCACTGCAGGGGTCACGCAGCATCAGTCATGTCCCAGACACACAAAGCCCTGCCTCCTCCAGAGAACCTAACAATGGCCTCTCAACGGCCTCAACACTGACCACCAGAGCAGACAAAGGTCAGAGGTCAGAGGACACTGGTCAGCAAAGAGCAGGCAGATGGGGGTTGTGGGATATGTAAGCATAAAAGATATACAAATATATATATATTTGTATATCTTTTATGCTTACATATCCCACAACCCCCATCTGCCTGCTCTTTGCTGACCAGTGTCCTCTGACCTCTGACCTTTGTCTGCTCTGGTGGTCAGTGTTGAGGCCGTTGAGAGGCCATTGTTAGGTTCTCTGGAGGAGGCAGGGCTTTGTGTGTCTGGGACATGACTGATGCTGCGTGACCCCTGCAGTGGTTGACTGTGTACCCTGATGCCGGGCAGCTTCTGTAATTAGCCAGGATTAGTCCCCTGACAGCCCAAAGTCACAGCCCTCCCACGCTCCGAACATCTTAGAGGAACTGCAGGGGCTGGGCTTCATGATTTACACTTTTTATGTTGGCTCTGGGTGTAAGGGTATGCAAAGGAAGAAGGGATGAAAATGGTCAAGTGTATTAATTTTGCTAAGCCATCATTATATCAATTACCGCTCTGATATCTCCTTCAAACAAGCTAAAAAAAATAATAACAATTGGTCCATTAAACTAAAGTCAATTTAAAAAGTAATAAATAACAGTAAAATAAAAGTAAATAGTAAATGAAAAAATAAAGACTGAAAATAATCATCAAAATGAACACTAACTTTCTCTTCCTCTCTGAGATTCTTTGGTACTTAGTCCATCTTTCCTCTCCTCATCTCTTCTATCCATTAGGCAGTTTTCCCAGAGTGTCAGAAGAGTGGCATCAAGCTGTCCTCTCTCCTTCACTCTCTTTCTAGGTTTTTCTCTGGAGAGCTCTTCACGGAGTTCGCGCCACCCAGGCAGGGCTGTGAACTGATGAAGTGGGAAACATATTCAGCATATGGTGTTTTAGATGAGACACAGTCATCACAGCCACAGGAGTTACCTCAGGGCATGAACACTTATTCTTCCATATGTTGCTCAATTTTAAGCTTGTTCTTATTTATTTTGTTGTAATTTTAATGTTTTTAGAAAATGTAAGAAATTTACACAAAAATGAAAATTCCTCATTTAGCCCTACGTCTGTGTTTATATTGTTTATCAACAGCATACATTTTTTTATATTGTTTGGATCAATTATCCGAGTAGACAGATATGAATGTTTATTCATAACCATATACTGAAAATAAGTAGGTCTAAATATTGTTATCTAATGTTAATGCTGATTGTTAGCTAACAAGCTTGCTTAATTTATAATCATTTTTAGATAATGTCTAAATATTTTTTTATATAAAACATCTGAGGGAAAAAGAAAGGATTTGGTATTCAGGTAACTACAGTAATTAACAGTTAGTAATAGCCTAGTAGTAGCCTACACTTCAAAACACATTTTTCTTACAGGTGAAGATTAGACACTCAAAACTGTTTTCTCTCGGGTACATTGCTGTGTAAGCTTCACATTAAACATTACTGCATCATGCTTGTCAAAAATCCCAGATATTTTGAGCAGTAAGATTATGAAAAAAATATGTGCTACAATAAATTAAGTAGACTGTAAAAAATTGCTAAATAAATCAATCAGTACTTTTTTACTTAAGTACATAAAAAACAAGTACTTTTGTACTTTTACTCGAGTAAAATTGAAAAATGAGGACTTTTACTAGGAGTAATATTTTATAGTATGGATCTGTACTTTTACTCAAGTACTTGATGTGTGTACTTCGACCACCTCTGCTTCACTGCAGCCTGATTATTGTCAATGTTATTAATACATTTAATGTGCCCTGCCTAAAAACATATGAAATTGGTCTTACTAACAATTACATTTTCTCTTTTAAGTCCTAAAACTAGAAAACCCTATTGGTAGCTCTTTTTATACAACATTTTTCCAACCAAATATACCTTCTCTCTCTCTCTCTCTCTCTCTCTCTCATATATATATATATTTATATATATATTCAATCACTGTTTCTGATCAGAGGTTTGCTATGATTTGGCTGTTTGGGATTTTAATGATTTATTGACTGCGGCTTGTGGTTTCTGGCCAGAACAGATCAACAGCTTAGCCAAAGATCAACAGTTGGTCGTCTAATCAGTTCCGCAACAAACTTCTTCTGTCCAACTGCATGTGGTTAATATGACTTCAGTAAACAATCCTAACGAATCTCAACAGAAAAGATCTCAAATCCGGACGTCAAAGAATTAACATCCAGAGGGAAAACACATTCTGCAGGGATGCCAAATCGGAGAAAGATTATATTGATTATTAAACCAGTTCTCCACATGAACAATGCTTGTTCTGCAGATGGATGGTTTGTATCATGTGACCCAAACATGTCAAGGTGATTCCTATACAATAGCACTATACATCCAAACAGAAGCTGTCATGTGTGATGCTGACAGGCCGTTCAGACCCCTTGAGCTCCTGAAGAATGATTATGCAAATGCAGGCATTCTCCACACACGCCTCTTCTTGTGCCATTGTTTTTGTCTTATATGCAAATGATAAATAATCTATTGATCAGTCATTTACCCTTCAAGCTGTTCGGGGCTGATGGGGCACGCAGGGCACGAGTCTCACCGCCCCTTGAGGTCAGGATGGGCACTGATATCAGATATTGGGTAAGCTGTGCAGCAACAAGATGGTAACAAGTCTGCACATGTTTGTAAGTGGGTGACTGAGCGCATGATTGTAAGTGAGCCTGAAGAGAGTGAGAGTGTGTTGCGTTAGACCATGCAGAGAACAGACTGTCTCACAAACAGCAGGGCTTCTGTTGGGAATTGATCAGTTAGCACCAATAAACCCGGCAGGACTCCAGAGACAGTGAGCAGCTAGACTCGAGACAGACTGAAAACATCTCCACAAAGTTTATTCAACATGCCTCGTCTGTCTCAACTCAATTTGTCAATGTCTTCTTAAACTGTAAAAACAAAAATTCTGTATTTTCCAATATAAGACTGAATGCAACCCAAAGGGAATGTATTTGTAGAGGTGTCAGCTGATTAAAATGTAAACTCAACAGGAACTAAGAACGAACAATACTTTTACAGCATTTATTACTCTTAGTTATGCTAATTCATAATTTACTAATGCATTATTAAAATCACAAGTTGTGTTTGTTAACATTAGTTAATGCACTGAGCTAACACTGAATTATTGCATTTTTATTAACTAATATCAACATAAATTAATAAATACTGTAATAAATTAATTTTTCACTGTTTGTTCATGTTATTTAATAATTTAACTAATGTTAGCAAATGACACCTTATTGTAAAGTGTTACCGATCAAATATTTGAATTTATCACAAATATCAATACTTGCAGAGAAATCTTTAACATTAACATTAAATTGACAGCATTATAAAAAAAAACATTTTGAATATAAATAAAAAATCCTGAACATCCAAAACAACAAAAGTTTTTTATATTATGATTTACTGACATAAATAAATGGCATGAGTTATTAGAATAAGAATAGATTTCAAAATCTAGTGAGCTGCCTCCCAATAAATTTCTTAAGGCATGTTTACTAGTTTGGCTAAAATTATTATTTCATCCAATATAGTTTGCCTACGAATGTATTTTTAATACATTACATCAGTACATTAGTAGCTTGGAAACATACATTCTAACTGTAAACTGTATTGAAATACATTTCTGAAAGATACCGCCTCAGAAGGTTGCAGGCTATAAAGGCTGCAGACTACAGTGCCTAGATGTGCAGTACTTTGTAATTGTGGACGTCAAGCATATCATACTAGATTAGAATGGTGATTCGGTTTACATTAATGGAATAATTGATTTCCATGTGAGCGGGTCATTTATGAGACAGAGAACATGATTTCCCCTGTCATAGTGTCATGCTATTACATATAACAATCAGAGAAATCACAGAGCAAATTTCATGCGTTTTACAACAAATAGAAAAAAGTCAATTACATGCAAATAAGCACAGCGGAAAACACGCCCTCCTGCTCACAAGAGCACATATCACAAATGAGAACCATCTGACCTCAGACGGCCCCATCGCTGGGGAGAAGGCCCGAGTTTTGTCATAAATGCCTCCTCCGTCTTAAGGGGCCCTGAAAAACAAAAGGTCTCAAATGACTTTCATACGGCTGTGAAATTAAGTCTCATGGAAATCAAAAAGAGATGAAAAGAGGACACGGTAAAACAACCAGCTCCCTTCGCAATCATTTGGAAATGAGTGAAATCACATGAACAGATGGTGAGGAGGACTACAGACAAGGGTGCTCATGCCATGACTGGGTCTGTATTAGAGTCCTAAACTATATGAACTTTTGTAGGGACTCTTAAAATGAATAAAAATGAGTGGTGTTTATTAGGACAACCATGGCTTTTACTGTTGCAATCTGTTCAACACAATGCCAATTTTGCCTTGACCGATATGCATCCATGCAAAAAGCCCTACTAGCAACTCTTTGCAACTGCACAGAAACCACCCCAAAAATTGTGCTGGACAATGATTAATCGCATTCAAAATTAAATTATTTATATATATATATATTTTTTTTTTTTTTTGCGCTACTCACATTTAAACCTAATTAAAATAAATTCTCAAATGACCTATTATCTTACATACAGTACTGTACAGCTGCTAGACATACAAAAGTAATTTTTTATCCCAAGGTCTTCAGATTCTGAATGTGGAACATTCAAACATTTTACCAAAACAAACCGCTCAGTTTGTTGCTAACCCATCCTCCATGACTGCTTCTCGTGAATCCAGAGAAGACAACATTATCTCCAAGGCCAGTGGGAGTTAAAACACGGAAGGAATGTCTTTGAAAAACATGGAAGAGAGGACAGTGTGAGAGGAGAGAGAAAGCTGGTGTCTCTGCACCTGTTGTCACACACTGCTGGGGTCCAGACCGATCGCTGGACAGCCCTGGCCAATAGCTGAGGGGGGCTGGGAATGCCAGTGGAATTCTAAACCTTAAATGACAGCTATGGCTGGGTCAACACCCCTCACGTTACTGACAGCAGGAGTGTGTGTGTGTGAGAGAGAGAGAGAGTTTCATCTTGTTCATAGAGGTGGCCCAGGTTTGAGATAATGTTTGTGGCATGTCAAATATTAGCTTAGCTGTTAAAGTCATTAGGGGTGATTTCATTTAGCCACCTGTTATGTTGTTACACAGTTCTGCCAGCGTAGAGAGACTGCAACCCAGTGTCCTTCTTAACAAAACACAAATGAAACAAAAAATATATGTGCTGCAGTTCTCCATCTGGATGTCTTTTCTTTAGTTTTATCAGTTCAGAGGTTGTTGCTAAAGTCTTTTTGGTTTCTTCTACTCTGTTTAAGCTGTTGCTACAATATTACTATCAATAACACACAACCAAGTATCTCAACTCTCTCAAATTTCTACTTCAATAAAATCAAAAGAGAACTTTGCTAGGCAAGGCCTAGTATAGTAAATATTATGTACAGTTTATAACTAGATTTTAAAAATGTTGTCATTTTGCATACAGTACCTGCCTATACAAAATTATTTGGCAATTTAAAAAAAAACATTAACGAGCACATTCATAAAGCAGAAGTTTGTTTCCTCAAGTTGCACAAGCAGTATTGCAACAATGACCATTTTTAAATTACTGCACACTTTTAAATGATTAGATATTTTTGCTCTATTTTTTACCACAGTGAACTAGGACTAGTTCACCAAAAACAGTTGATGCTGCTCTTTTCCATACAGGATGGTGATCATGGGCTATGAATAAAATCAAAATACAAAATAAAAGCACCATTAAAGAAAGCACCATCAGAAAAGTTGTAAAACCATTTTTTGGAGAAATAAAAATGTACATTTTGCCTTGAAAATCTCACTAGTCACCATTCACTTTCAATGTATGGAAAAAAAGCAGCTCAGACATTTTGTTGTAGCTCCTAAACAACAAAAAGTCATTCAAATGTAAATGTTCCGTTTTGTGAACTGCACTTTTAAAACAATAAATAAGTATTGGATTGTTTGTATTTAATAGTTGATTTTCCCCGTCTTTGTTCCTTTGTGTTGTTCTTCTGCGTTTCTTTTGCATCCACATATTTAGAGATTCAGAGACTCAGGGCTCAATTATTCATGTGTGTTCAGCGCTGTGCTGTAATCCTGGCTGACACTAAAAGTCTGTCTAGATTTAGCATCATAAAATTTTCATGGTTAAGCGAGAGGCTCTTTCTCCATCTTTTCACATCTCCGCTGTACACTTTTCTCTCACTCCACACACAGCAGTCTGCTTTACGGTTTCACATTCTCCTCTCACTCTCTCCGTCAGAAACACACACACACTCACTTGCACACCTTACACTTCTCTCAGCGCTGATGATGGACAAGGCCTTGAGCCCTGAGGCGAATCAACCAGGTCACTGAAACACATCTGGGTTTGTTTAGTTTCTCTTGATCAGGCAAGCTGCGTTTTGCTACTTTCTTATATAAGTGTCAACTGGGATCAGCAACTGTTTTGTTACCTGTATTCTTTTTTTACTCATACAGGTCTGGAACAACATAGGGATGTAGGGAATTTTGGGTACACTATCCTTTAATGCAAACAATTATACATAATTCCTGAGATATTCAAATGTTTAATGTTCTCAGAAACTCAATTGAAGCTAGTCATAAAAAGCACTATACCATGAGTCACTGTGCATGTGTGTTTGTGTAACTGCATTGTAGGATGTTTTTTCTGCTTATGTCTCCAATTTCCTCAGGCGTGGAAGTGTGTTTTTCTCTGAAAAGCTTTAGCGTGTGTTAGTCTATCAGAGCAACTTATCAGATTATCAAGATCAGGCCAAATGGTTATGTGGCACCAGTCTACTGTGCTAACCAAAATCATTCGGTTTTGCTTTTATCTGTCATAAAGACATCTGCTTCCTGTTCTCCAGCTCATCAAATAAGACGAAGAGAGGAAAAAATGAAGGGTTTAGGTTTCTCAATATATTTTCTATGGATGAAAGGGTTTACTGGAAGGGTTTGCACCTGTAACAGCCATATATCTTCTTTGTCTTAATCTTTTATATTTCCATAGAAAGACAGAACATGCTCTGTTAATATTCCCCAACCCAAGAGCAGAGAAATCTGCCCCCTCCCCACCGTCTCTTGACAAATCATAAATACATCATTTATCATACTGAAAATGGCTCCAACTGAGCACTTACATGGAGATCATTTTTATGATTTAAAAGTGCAGCTCATTTTTGCTTTTAATATGAAACTCTAAATCAAACCCAGACAAACCCCGCTGTTTTTTCCTCATTAAACTCATCTTTAGCATCTTTCTGAAAACCAAATCACAATTTTCACTCTTTTCCTTTCTTCAAAAGACATTGGTAATAAGAGAAAATGTACTTATAGAGATCAGTGCTGTGAAGCAGCTAACTGAAAGTAGTGACATTTAACATTACCGTGATTTACAGTACCACATACATTTTATGCCTTTGCCATTTTGTAGAAATTATTCCAACTTCTGCTGTGTTGCAACAGTTCAAAACAAAGCAAAAAGAAAAACATTTTCAAATTTAGTTTGATGAATTCGGCTTTTGGTTCAAAAATCTATTTGTTGTCAAAAAATAAATTAAATAAAACTAAATAAAATAAGGTGACAATCTACTCCAGCACTTTGTTACAGAAAAAGAATAAAATAAAATTAATTTAAAAAATATGAAAAAGTGGCAATCTACTCCAGTACTCCTGCAGAGACAGACAAGTAAGTTTTCAGCGCTAATCACCTGACAATCTCTGGAGTGATGCCAATATTAGCGTAGAAACATTACCATTTCTCCCGTTATCTCAGTGGAAAAGATTGTGTGGGAGAAAGACAAGGCCTGCAATTTGCTGCTATTGTAATTTCTTTCTCCAAACTCCTGAATCATAGTGCAGAGCAGCAATGGAGATCAACGGATAACTTACAATGAGTCTTTCTAATTACAACACAAACCCTCATCTACCTTTCTCATCATCAGCCCACCCACTCCACTGCAATGTAATCAGAAATACCAAGACACGATTACTACAGACGTTTGGTTTAAACTGAGCGGATATCTCAAATACGACAATTTTAACGTCATGGAAATTAATTAAATCTTAAAGAGTCGTGGAAAAATCCTGAAAACTCTATTTTGTGAGTAAATATCAATAAAAATCATTATACGTTAATTTATAACAACTGGAAAAATGGGTCATAAGTTGTTTTTGGAACTGAACCCTTTTTAACTTCTGGACAAGGTTTTTTTCATGAACAATTTCATATTTCATTTATATATAATAAAAAAATTTGAAGGCTTTTAAGCTAAAACAAGTTTATAAAGTCGTATCTCTCTCTTTTGAACCCAGCTGGGTAAAGAACAATTTTTTGAGGGAGTTTTTGAGCGGTTTGTCGCCCTCCATACTGTTTCCCCAAAGTCCTGAAGACTGTGAGTCCATTTTGCTGAACCCTACCGTCAGAGTTAAGTATGCATGGTCAAGCATTTTTTTCTTATGGCTGGTTTTATAGGCCACATTTTATGCAGGTTTATATTGCACACTGCAAAACAGAAGAAAACCAACCTCTCTCTCCCTCTCTCCCTCTCCCTCTCTGTGGCCTCCACTTTGAGAAGAGACCCATTAAGCCTCTGTTTTCTTATTTAAAATGGTAGGTGTAAAAGCATGTCAGGTCTACACTTAAGATGTGCTTTATGAGCCTTGATTTAATGCATCTACTGTCACGGCCTCGTCACTTCACCTGTTTAGGAAACTGCCTCAGGTTATGATGTTAAAAGTGAGCCACAAAAACACAAAGCAAGTAATTTTACATACTACCAAAAGGGAAAACAATGAAAATGGGAATTCTCCTCAAACTAGTCACAAATGTGTTCAAATTCAGGCATCCATGAAAAAGAAAAAAATGATCTGACTGAGCTTGATTCAAATTAAACTTCTACGTGGCTGAAAAAGTTCATCTTAAAGGGTTACTTCACCCTAAATTATTATTTTTTTCATTAATCACTTACCCTTAAATTGTTCCAAACACATAAAAGCTTTGTATGGAAAACAATTTAAGATATTTTGAATGAACACTGTCAAAACCCAGAGTAGCAGAAAAGACAGCTTTAGAATAGTCCATCTTCCATCACTGGTTCAACTGTAATGCTATGAAGTGTCGAGAATACTTTTTGTACACAAATAAAATAAAAAGAATGACTTTATTCAACAATTCGTCTCCTCTGTGTCTCTCAGCAATCACTATAGGGCCCTTTGGAGAATTGAAATCGCTCTTCTGTGGCAGCCGCAACACACAGATATGCAGTTTTCATTCAAATCAAAGTGTAAATAAACTTACTTTTACATATCCCTGTGTTTGCATTCACCTGGTATTCTTCAAACTGGTTCTACAGTGACATGGAGAGACACAGAGGAGAGTCATTATTTTTATTTACTTCGCATACAAAAAGTATTCTAGTTTGAATCACTGATAGCAGATGGACTGTTCTGACGTTGTTATTCATACTTTTCCAGATCTTGACAGATTAATTTAGTTGGCAGTCAATGGGAAAGTTACAAGGCTCCTGGATTTCATCCAAAATATGTTCAATTGTGTTCCAAAGAAGAGCAAAGCTTACACGGGTTTGGAACAACATGAAGGTAAGTGATTTATGAAGAAATATTTATTTTGGTGTGAAGTAACCCTTTAAATAAACAATTTAGAATAACTGCTATGTAAATCTATTTTCATACTAAAAAAAAAAAAGTTACATTCTTCAAAATATCTTTCTTTTGCCCAACAAATACAGGTTTTAATCAGATATGTCTTAAAAAATTATCTTAAATTTTATTTCATGCTGACTTTAAGAGGAGCACGGGCATGGTCTGATATTTTGTGTGATGCATAAAAAGTCTGTGTACACACAGTCACTAACAGGAACTAAGCAGCATCTAACTGATACTAAATGATGCATAGTGTTTACTAACTCCCTGCGTTAGTGTCTGATGGTAGTTTGCCGTATGATTCCAGCTGTTGGTGCACATACACACACACACACCACATGGTTCCTGGAGAGTCTAATCCCTCAGTGAGTCACACAACATGAGGGATGAGGCCACCCAGATCCTCTCCACACTCTTCTACAGGTCACCCATCAGGTCCTTCTCTACATCTTGCTATCTCAAAGAACTCTTCAACAGCCACTTTTTACCAGCCACTGTAACATTTCACTTTTTCCTCAAAAGAATCTTAGAATGTAGCTGGCTTGTCAAGTAGTATAACTTTTCAGATCATTGCACATCACTCACATTCTGAACTGAAGTTAAACTTGAATGATCTAGAATTATGTTCTGGTCTCTTTGATTAAAAAAGTAAAAAATAAAAGTAAAATACTTCCAGTTTGTACTCTTCAGTTCACTTTTGGTTGGATTCATTAAACATGTTCCATCACTATTTAGCAAATATTTTAGGGACAACACTTGCACACTCCATCTGCTGTCCATTTCAGTGAAATTACAAAATTAAAATAAAACATTTGGAATGTCTTTGTAAAAACTTTCAGAAATCATTTTAATACCCTGATTTGATGCTCAAGAATAATTTCCTATTATTACCAATATTAAATGCAGTTGTGCCGCTTCATATGTTTTTGTGCAAACCATGATATACTAGTATTAAAAAATTTGTGGTCAGTGACATTTAAGAAAAAAATAAATAAATGTACGTATATTATAAATATTCATAATTATATCATTGATTATTAACTGAGCACTAGTATGAGCACCAAATGAGCATATTAGAATAATTTCTGAAGAATTGTGTGACACAGTAAATAAATTACATTTAAAAATCTATTAAAAAAACAAGTTTAAATTGTAATAATACACCACAATATAGCTTTTACTGTATTTTTTATCAAATAAATATAGACTTAATATGCATAAGTGACGTATTTACAAAAACTATATATATATATACACACACCATTTAAAAAAAAACAATGACTTGAGCATATAAAAATATTCCTCTGCATCTGCATCAGCCAGATCAAAAGTGAAATTTTGTCAGTTAATAAATTCGATATATTTCTATTATAAATAACATCCCATCTTTTTTGTATTTTAGGCAGAGTATTTATGCTAGGAAGATTCAAAAGAGGTAAAATGCTTTGCATGAATGGAAGCCTGCCTGCATGGTCTCTTATCATAAATGTTCATGCATATCTAATGTGACTTTGGCCGTGTGCTATAGTTATGGCAGATATGTAATGATGCATGCCTGAACTGGTTTTGGTTGAGTGATGACATGTCATTTCTGTAATATTCATCCACCTACACATGACTGAATACACAATCTCACCCAGCCTGTAAACATCAGCAACTGTCGCCTTATTGCTTTGGGTGATTCGGTCAATAAAGGCCAGGTGGGAGATGCAGATGTTAAATGGCTGGAGGTAAAATATCGAATTCATTCTGTCCTGAAATGGCACACAGCCATGCCATGGTCCCAGGACGAGGAGCGTTTGGAGACACACACACATCCAGACATACCCAATCACATATACGCACACACAGGTTTTTGGACCCCATTTGCAGCAGTGAAACTTCTCGTCTGGCAATCCCAGAAGTCCAATGTCGGTAGCTTATTAAAGGGGGGTGACCAGCCCTGTGGGCACAAGAATATATGAATAAATGTATTACACTAATGCATCAACCTTAAAACTGTGAGAGGCATTCACACTCTAGACCATCTATTGATGTTATAAGAGGAAGAAAACAAAAGGAAACTAAAAATTAATTTCAGTTAAAATCACATGGCAAAACTGTACACAACATTTGTTTCTATCCTACAAAGAATTGCAGATGTTCTGCATTAAAATGCAGATGAATGATAGTTCAAAACCATTATTTCTTCAGCATTAATGCTATGAATGAGAACGAAAAATGCATGCTAAACACTATAATTCAGATTTGATTAGATGTTCGATTCTATTAAAGGGTGATGCGATGAGAATACATTTTGTATGCAATGAAAATAAAGTAAATTTTTCAATATTTTGTCTACTGTGTCTCTCTCGCTCCGTCACCGTAGCACCATTTTGGAGAATATGCGCTGGACGCAAACAGCAAAATACTCTTTAAAATTGCGCTACAGTGATACAGAAACACAGAGGAGACAAATTGTTGAAAAAAGTCAATTTTGTTTGGGTACAAAAAGTATTCTTGTCGCTTCATAAAATACAGATTGAAATAGTGACGGCAGATGGACTATTTTTGACAATGCCTTCTACACATTTCTGGACCTTTTTAATTTTTCAATTAATGACTAATTTGTAATTTTTGGGTAAAGTAACCCTTTAATACAGGTGAATAGTTTTATTATAATTTTTTGTATTCAGCCATTTTTTTTCCCAAAATGAAAATCCAACATTAACCAATACATATACACTACCATTCAAAGGTTTTAGGTTGATGCGATTTTTGGTTGGTCAGTCGGATTTTGTAATGGTAAAGGCCAATTACATTTTCTTCAAAAACTGTGAAGTTCAATCATATCTTAATGTTGTGTGATTCCATCACTGAGAATGAGAACCAGTGAAAACAAACAATGATGGACAATAAACTAATGGAACGGCAGGGTTTCCTTGCCTATCACACACGCACAGAGGAACATGCATCAGCATCAGCCGATAACGTGCTCAATAGACTGTCTAATACCTATGAATGTTTTTACCATTAAACCACACACACACACACAAATGTGAAGCACACAGTCCGCTCGATCCGCTCATTAGGGCTTTGCTGAGCCTCCGGCCTTTGAGAATGACTAGAGTCTCATCAGACAGCAAATTAGACTCATCCATTCGTCTGTGCGAGAGAGACTTCCTGCGGGGACACGAGTCAATTGTCCCATTGCTGTGCACACACACAACCAAAATGTTCCTGCTCTCTGAATTATTGATGGACGTCAGTCAGTGTGTCTGACCACATTTAAGTGTTTCCACGGGGGGTCCAAAAGCAATCAAAACACACATGAGCACGAGCACAGCTGGTCTTTCGTATCTTCATCAGTTGTCTTTTGTTATGAGGCCACTGGTTGCTATTGATGTTCGCGAGTAGGATACAAATGTAAACTTGTACTTGAAGTGTAATTAATTATTCCAAATTAATCCAATAAGATAATCATGCATACACACATACAGATCCTCTCTGCGTTATTAATAACGGAATACAGCACAGCCAACATTGTATACTGTGTTTTTAACAATAGCTAGGCACTATGGGATGATAAACGCTTCTGTAGTATGTTTAATTGTTGTCATATGATCTTATGTAAGTGGTGTCCAACTATCATCTTTAACAATGAAAAGTAATAAAAAAAAGTCTTGCAGGAATGCTCTAGGTTTAGGTTCAGTTTAACATTATTTGTAACACTAATTTTGACTAATTTTCTTTGGTTGGAGTAACTGACTTGTAAAGAAATGCACATAGAAGATTCACAAACTGCACAGTTCAAATACTGTAGAATATAAACAATAACAGTATATTAGAACGTTCTCTCATTCTATTTCTAAGCTGCAGACAAGTACAAGAATATCTTCAGTGTCCATAAGATTTTATCCAGCTCTGTTAAAAATTGCACACCTTCATCCAGCTACAACATTTTCCAAACCCTCTTTTTTCTTTGTATGTGTATCCCCACCTGCGTACATCCCGGGCCATTTATTTACATTTCCTCTTCCATGTCTACTCCAAAACCAACACCACCATATAAAAGACAGCTGCATGATCCAGCATGCTGCTTCCTGCAAACATTACCCCGTCTTAAACCTCAGTGAGATCCTGCACAGGTAACCTGCAGTGTTACCTGTCAGTATGTTGGCCAAACGGTCCTCAATAGCCACATATACATAGATTATGGTCGAAATGGGATATTTTTATATAAGTAAGTGATGGAATATGTTTAATCTGGTTGGCACAAGGACCTAGTGTAGATTTTATCAAATGAAAGGAAGCACGCAAGCATATTAAATCGAGTAACACACACTCTGTGAAAGGCAAACTGAAGGAAACACCTGTGAGGGTGTTGTATGTCACACAGAATGGACAGTTCCTTTTCTCCCTGAATGTGATTCGCATCAAACACAAACTTTTAGAATAGTGGAATTTTCCAGACATTTAAAAAGCACGAGAAATGCTCCAGGATAACTTGTTTACAGCTTGTTTATTTTAAGTTTCTAAAACAATGCTCTTGAATATCCTTCACAGATTCAAGACCACAGCACAAACTCTATGAACTGAACTGGCCACATCTCACAGGATCTGAATGAGAAAAAGAAAATGTTGAATTGTAATTAAAAACAATTTCATCAACAAGTTCATTAAATGCAAATGAACGCCAGCACAAAGTCATTTTGAGTGGGAAACTGGATTTTATTTGAGCCAAAAGTTGAAAATGAGAAAGAGGATGCCATGGATGCAGCATCTGCACAATTCTTACAGCACCTATATAAATTGAAAAAATAACATACCTAATGTGCATTTTGTATTTATTATTTTCTGGAAGTAGAGTAATTTTTTTATTGTACTATATGAGTGTATAAAAGGGGCATCGCCATCTTCCTCTGACCAAAGTTATCTGAATGTACCTGATGTCATAACCTGATGAAGTTCTGACTTCTGACAACTCATAAATATGAACCTCCTAATTGGAACACCATGAACATCTGTCAATCTGTGAGGTCTACAACTCTTACAACTAAATGATTTTTTTGTCCCCATTTCAAACAAGCCAAGCTAATGTTAAAAATTTGGAAAAACTGCTTTTTCAAGATAAAAATTTGTTTGTGTATTTTTCATTTAAATTCATTTTAATCATTAATTCAAAATGAGTTGTCTAACTCAATTCAAATTCAACTACAATTTAAGAATTTCATTGGAATTCCAAAGGATTTATCAATCCATTTGATTTGCAGACAGCTCTGCTATGAACAAACCATGTGTTGTCATAAATGAAAATTTACTGCAAGATCTCTTTCCTTCATCTTTGACACATGCATAACAAAAGAAAGCCAAAGCTGATTACACCCAACCATAATTTGGCACTGTTAAAACATAAAATGGAGGGGTGTGTTGCCATGAAAGCTCAAGTGCTGCCCACTATGTACCACTTTTTAATGGAAAGAAGCCTCACGTAGCTCACAAATGAATGTGGTATCAAGAGGGCAGAGCACACTGAATTATTGATTCCTAGCTTCTTTTCTGCCTGCCATATTTTACTCCATGGTAGTCCTTCAACAACAGTTTTGCTGTTTAAATCCAGCCAGATCAAATACGCGACAAAGCAATCACAGTCAGAGTGAAAAGGGGGTTTATAACTGTGGCATGGGGGCAAGCGTGCCAAGAAAGGGCCAGGTGTATGCACCTATTCAAACCTCAAAAACAATAGCAGCTGTACCCACAACATCCCGGCGGCGGCTGTGACGACAGCAAGTCATTGGTTAGAAGTAAAGTAGCAATTACTGGATACCATTCAGTGCTCAGAGCTTAACAGCAGCAGCATAAACACTTCCTCTGAAGGTGCCATGGCTCCGAGCCCGCATGTCTTTAAGGAAGAGACATGTCATTCACCTGTGAACCGCCTAATCAGGTTCATCATTTATCGGTATGTGTCATGCCAACAGAATGAGGTTTTGAATGGAAGCCAGTAAAGTCGGAATGGTGTAAACAGACTAACCGGAATGAACTTCGGCTTGTGGTGAGCAATTATCCAGTCTCAGACACGGTGGTGTTGACGGTTATCTTGATGAAAGAAAAACAATTATGGCACGATGCAGACAAATGGAAAGCTGAGACATGTCTCGCAATTCACAAAACCAACTTTGTTCCCTCATGGCGTCATTTTCAGCTATCTCTAACAGGGTATGTCAATTAGCTAAATACGTGACAAGTTCCAGCAGGAATTATTTGAGTTAAACCTTCTAAATCCTTCCAACCAGCAATTATCATAACAATAAGTGGACCGGCGATTTTGGGATTCAATTACAATTGTCGTAGTTGCGCACAAACAACATAGAAGTGTTGTCGTGTGGGCAACAGACTCCCTGTTGTTTACAGCAGAGCATATGGCTCTTGCCCTTGTCTCCATTCCCTAGAACACTTTGCTCCCTGTAGGACAGAGGAGTCACCCAAGGCTCGGCTTTGCTCTATTCCAGCCAAGGATCTCTAAGATCGGGTAACACCTCAGCCCCATAGGAGGTCTCCAGGGCCAGCTGTGTTTTCAGTACATGTCAACCCTACAGAATGTCAGCCAGCCCTTAGAGTGGAAAAAAAGAGCTGGAAACACAGACAATAGTGGCAACGGTCACTATAGAAATGGAGTAGCATTTGAAAAACTGAAAAGAAAAAAAAAGAAAAAATATTAAAGAGTTACTAAATTTTTTCAAGGTCCAGAAAAGTATTAAAATCATTGTCAGAATACTCCATCTGCCATCAGTGGTTCAATCAGTGGTTCAATTGTTATTCCTCTCGACTTTGACAGTGTCATGTACTTAGCAGTCAATGTATCTTTTTTATCTTAAATTGTGTTCTGAAGACAAACAAAACTTTAACGTGTTTGGAGCAACAAGGGTGGAATACCCCTTTAAGACAATCTAACTTTAAGCACTGTCTTTAAATTGATGTACCAATTTTATACTAGCATTTAGGTATTATTACAACGGCGTTTTAGTGCCATCCAAAAAAAATCTAAAACTACAAGATTAAAGTCGTAAAATTTAGAGAATGTCAGGCTATAATATATATGTCATGTTATAATACACATATTGTTTGTTTTTCGCCATAAAACTGGCAGATTTTAAAAGCTGAGACGTTGGAATATCTCCGGGTGCTCCCAATCTAGGCCGACTTTATTCTCAAAATATTGCGACTTTTTTTTTGGTGGCACTAAAACGCTGTCATATATTATAAGGTAGGTTTCGCTCCATATATTTTTATGCAATTTCTGAGATATCACAAAAAAAAAAAACTTTTATTTTATTCACTACTTTGACCTTTCCCTCAGGGGGATTATTGCAACGGCATTTTAGTGCCACCTCAAAAAAAAAAAAAAAAAAAAAAAAAACAGAAAATTGACATTGTTATTTCCCAGTAAATATAAAATACTGCAAAAACATTTTGACCTTTTGTTGTGACAACAGTAAATTGTGTGTGATATATTGCATTTGGGGGGGGGGGGCAAGACACCAAGCTTTCCAGAATGCATTATGAAAAAAAATATATGCTTGCATGAGGTGGATATTGCATTCAGTACAAACAGGAATATGCATGAAAACAAATTGACTTAATACATGCATAAAGGTAGCTATTTGGTTTCGCTCAAAAGTCATGTGACTGAATAATTTGATGAAATCATATGATATAAACTTGCTGCCTGAATGTGATGGTTTTGTTGTATTCTTGAACAAAAAAAAAAGCTTATTAATTCAAAAATTACATTTTCAGCTTGGATGGAAGCAACTGCTGATGTCAAGAGCTGTCCAGTAATATAAATACAACAACATTTCCTACTTTTGAACCTTTCGATCTGCCTATATGGCACACACATTTCCAGGAAAAACTTTTTTGGGGAAATAAAGTAGTTTAAAGCAACCTGCGTAACCAGCAGAACACAAAAGATCCCTCATACATCCTCAGGTGACCCATATAGGGCTTTGTAAGGTTTTAGATGCCATGGCAGATGCTGCTCCACCACACGCTCTAACCCAGGTGCAAATCACCTGTCCCCAGAGATTGCACTGCCCGAAAAAGAAGAACTGCAGTCTTGTTTGATAACCAACCTGGAGGCTCTGACCAGCAATAAGCACACCAGTGTGTTTGGTGGATCTCACCACAGGTACATGGACAGATATGTCCTTTCATTAGAGGGTCAGTGGGTGGGCTGCAGGAATGTATCCACTGACTGTCTCCTCTATATGAGGCAATACGGAGAAAGAAGCTGTACTAGGTACAGGATTACTACACAAATCCTTCTCTGAATCATTTGAAAAGAAACTACGAAGACAACCAGTCGTCATTTTAAATGCTAACGTACAGGCTGGGAGATCCTGAGCTTCTAGTATGGTGTTGGGTATTTACATAATTTTCTATACAGTAGCTACCTTAGAAACACTTTATCTCTATTCTAAAAACAGTTTTTGCTGTGAAAAAGAGTTCACTGAAGCTGAACTGTTTGTGACAGCATGATCAATAACTGTCACGATCTAAGTAAAAGTCAAAAAGTGTTTGCAAAACAAGCCAATAAACTGTAAATACAGTATGTACAAAAACGAAACAAAATGGCGAGCTGCGTTACTGAATCTTCAGCTTTACAGCAAAATAAATCATGTCTTATGTTCATGTCTTAACTATCTCACAACCCGAAACAACGATGAGAAATGCAATTTAATTCATTGCGCAAACAAAAACTAAATCAGAGAATTAGTCAAACAAATGGCTCATGGGCCAGTTAAGCTCAACCAGTGTCGGATTCCAGAATGAATGACTCGTTGCCGGTTCTTTTTATTGAATCAAATATGTCATTCGATTCACAAACAAATTACTACCCCTGTGTTCCAACGTGCATACTATCCACCTTATCTGCTCTAAATAATATTGAAATACTAAAATTACTACTGTCATCTAGAATTTTGGATGGATAGTATGCACATTGGGACCCATGCAACTCTTTGAGCAAGACTTTTTCACCAGATTGAATCACTTAATTAACATGACTCACTTTCAGGCCATGTTATTATAACCATTTCCAGTTGTATTTTCGAAATCTAGCTTATATTTACTTTCTTTTTTTTAACATATAACATTTTTAACATTTATATATATATATATATTATATTATATATATATTATATATATATATATATTTTTTTTTTTATATATATGGTGCATGGTGGAGGGGAACTCAAAAGGGTCATGTTCAAATATACTGTAGTGACCTTCCTTGACTTTTCAAAGATTTCAAAGCCAAGAAACTACATGTAAAATGCATACTTGTATAGGTTAATAAATAATAAAGTTCAAATAGTCTACAATTTGTCAAGATGTAAATGCTTTAAAGGGGAACTGGATCAATTCAAAATTAGATTTTTCTTTAGAATGATACAATAATAAAATTTTCATATAGAACTCAATAGTCAAAAACTATTATAAAAAAGTTTCTATTTCATGTATTATACTACTAGAAGGCATATTCATTGTGAATAGAGACAAGACAGAGTCAAGCAGTTTGGTAAAATATATATTTTATTTTATTCTTCATACAAAGCAAAAGTATGAATGTTCAGTATTTAATTATCTAGAAACATATGTTCCATTTTTCTCTTTCATGGTGTAAAATGAATTTTTGATACCACAAAATACTTGGTTTACATGTCTTACTCATCATTTGTACATAAAGATCATTTCTAGTCTATGTATTTGTGTTATACTCAGAGTAAGACAAACATTTCTAACATCTGGATATCTCTATGAGGTTGAATAAAACTCAACCATTAAACAGATGCATCAGCACACACTGCCTGACCCAGAGCAAAGACACGAAACTTTGCTCAAACCAACTTTTGACAGATCAGAATTCACATGCAGTTCACATGTAATCAGCGAGGGACAAACTAGACCCAGAAAATGCCTGAACAATAAAGCTCTACTTGGACATCCTGGGACAGTTGTTTCTGAACCGAAAAATCGAAATTGCACTGGTAAAAGTCACAGGAAGCCCTATGGGCGAGCATTTGATGACAACTTGCTTGACCTTATTTCACTGCCATCATTCAACTGATTTGCTTTTAAATGCAATGTGAATGAAAGAAACAAGCTTTGATGATTTGATTACAGTTCACAATGTTTCTCTTTTGCCTCCTCAGAACATTTGATTACTTGATGAATTGAATAAAGTAGGAAAAATGCCCTGGGAAATTTCCCTTAATTCAGACTCGAAGGCCAACAAGAATCGTATGGCTGTGCTCTCACAGCTGATAAATATTACAATCTCCTCTCTAAATGAAAGGAAGTTGGCTTATCATAGCACAGGACTGGTTCGAGGCACAGCATGTTGTAAAACAAAACAAAAATCAGTGAGCTGATACAGAATGCTTTCATTTTGTTTGCTTTTTTTTTTGTTAAATGCATCCATCCAAAAACAAACAATTAGACAAACATTTCCCTCTGCATTTCATTTTCCAGTATATTAAATAGGGGTGAAAAAGGCGAAGTTTTAGTACATTCGTAATGCTATATTCTGCCTTAAAACCTCCGTGTGACCTCACCCCTTCAATTCTGCTCCAGGAACAGCATCTCAGCCTGACGTTGGCGTAAAAAGTGACATGTTGGCTCCATGCACCCTTCAAACTCTACACCTTGTGAGCTGATCCTGAATCAGGTGCTCCGAGTGAACAGTAACCAGAGCTGCACGAAGCCTAGTCATTCATCTTGCCTTCGAGACAGCCGCCATCTCAGCGGTCACGGGATGAATTTCACAGATAAAGAGCGACCGACTGTTCCTCCGCGCTTTCAAGTAGAAAGACAAACAAAAGCACATGAAGGCTCGCATGAGAAAAAGATGAACAATGAGGCATCTCAATGCAAGCTTGTTAAAATTTGGCAAGAAGAGGAGAATTGAGATGTGGCGGAAAACGCATTTTGATGGGATGAAGGAGAAAGGCTACATTTCACGTTAAGGGTTTTATATTCTAGCATGAGTAAAGCTTCTTCGTAAAGATAGGGGCCTGCCATCTATGAGGCTTATATGTCATCATTTGGCTCTTGCTTTTTAAACAAATCCAGCTCCTTCCAATGATATCTTGACCTTTGAACCTTTCAGACAGGACAGCAGGCCATTTCTGAGGCAGGAGAAAAGCTAATCGATCAGTTCAGATACGTCAGTTACGTGATTAGCATAATGTCGACATTGCTGTTGTCCGAGATACGATTTAGCCATGGACGGATTGGTCATTCATTACAGGAAAGACCAGCGTTCGAGTCTAAACATGAGTGACAATGTAAGTAGCAATTAGGGCTATTGATCGTCACGTTATTGAGTAAAAAGACACATCAGATCAGCTCTCTTGCTTATCAGCCGAACATAGTAGGACCTGGGTTTATATGGAGTGTAATGAAACACGAAATGCGGTCAGAGAGTGAAATATAGCAAAAATACAGAACTGAATACAGTCGCTGTTGGTTTGTAAATGCACAGTACCCGTAACAAACTGTTTTTGTTTGTCAAACTTTTCAAATTTGGAAGCACCATTAAATTCATTGTGAACGGAAAAATTAAAAACGTGGAATGTCGGTGGTGAGACTAGAGTTGGGTCGGACCTTATGTACAGTATGGTTAGGCAGCTTAGTGAATTAATTGCTTAGAAATTAAAAATAAATTATTATAAAATAGATTTCTGTACATTTTACATATATAGAGCAATCATCTCAATGTCTTTTTGCCATTTCAAATACACAGAAAAACAAAGAAAGAGTCCTCCTTTCACGGTTAATCCCAACCAAAGTTATGCCCAGTCATCTGGTAGAACTTCATGTTGAAAGGCCTGTAAAAGTCTCTAAGTCTCTGCACGACCTCAGGGTCAATGTTTGGATGGGTCCGCCCTTTGGTTTTACCCAGGCAATGGGG
>JAUMHI010000053.1:14146615-14181058 GCA_032359435.1 Enteromius unitaeniatus | reverse complement strand
GCTTGGTGTTTTCTCCATGGTGATCTGGCCCTCCAGGGTTTTAGGCATTAGGTCCCTATGGAGAAAAAGAGAGAAAGGAATGGGGGTTTAGATGGAGGTCTAATGAAAACAAAACTTTGCATAACGCAATCAAACAGATGGAGCATGTGGCGCTCCTCAATCAATGAGCCGATTCAAGGCCATGATTCTGGGTTAAATGTGATTAGCATCGGTTGCTAAACAAAACATGCATTCAAACTTCACAGATGCATAAACCATGTTAGTAGCATGGCTGCTATTTAATATTAAGGGCTTTCTAATATAATACAGAAGCTCTGGATAAGTGTTATTTGCAAAAATCAAGTATTGCCCAATATTGCAATTTTACAAGTACATAATATTAGTATTATTAATATTATAATCACTGTTATTTATGTCTATTAATGCAGACTTTGCTTTAGAAGGGCCAATATTCAAGCATTAATGTTGAAAAATATATTTATTTATTTTACTATCCATATATTGAATTCTGAATCTGATTCCAATAGTGTTCCAAAGTATGACCTCAACAACGGTCTTATACTACTGACCACCCAGATCTAAACAATGACTTATACTTCAAAAAGGCTGACACAAATGACCACACTTAGCAAAGGCCTTCAAAACATATGTGCGTTCCACTTGAAAGTTGTTCAGCCTTGTTTAAAGACAGCAATCTGCTTTTAAGGCAGTTACAGGGTGAAATGGATAGGGTATGTTCAGGACTGCAATCAAGGGACATTTTTTAAATGAAAAGTGAACATGCATGTTAACGCCAAGCAGGCTTGGGTTTCACAGCCCTGTCCAATCAGGAAGAGTGGATTATTGTGGAAGAGGTGATAACAGAGGACTTTGATGGACACATGGGGGTATGGATCCTATTTCATTGGCACACACGCTCAGAAACTTTGACTTGTTAAAAAGTGCGGAAACACATGTGAAGAAAGTCCAGCTTCTGCTGACTGAAAATTTCAAGGCATAGAAGACGACATGTGATGAGAAATCAACCAAAGAAAATAACAGAACATCAAGTTTAAGGGATAGAGATAAGTAAAGATAACAAAGTGTGAATTTCAGCCACGCTCAGACGTCAACAGACCCAGAATGAGACTCCTTGGGGTATCAGCATGCAAACAGATAAAGCCCTTGTTGGCCTGTGTTCTCTGGAGTATCGAGCGCTGTTGTTAGCACCAGGGCTAATTTACTGCCACATTGTGAAGTGCGCTGTCAACGTCTGGCGTAATCCTGCTTTACGTATTTACACCCTGCGGAAACGAGGCTACGAGCAATTCAAGAGTCTGCAAACAATTTGCTGAAGGATATCACACACACTTGAGGGGATCACAGTTTATTCTATCACTCCAAACAGCCTACAGTAAAAGCCTGACTATTTTTACCACTGGTGTTCACTAGTAAGAGGCGAGAGCCCCTCAGCACCAGAGCAGAGAGAGGTGTTATCATAAACAAAACCCACGGAGAGTGTTTCAATGCGGACATAAATTTCAAAACTCTATACCAGGTGCTGCTGTAGACCTAGATTTTTGCTGCATTCTGCTGTTTTTTGCTGTACAGCAACTGCGAAGCACTAACTCTTTGCGCTAAAGGATTTTTCAAGATCACACAGCTGAAACTATGTGTGAAAAAATCCCCATTTTGCAACTGAAAATCAGGCAGCGCTGGATTCAGAAAGCGAGAACAGCCTAAGGCTGCAGGAGGTAACGTGTTGATTTATTTGATGGAAAACTGTTGGCTTCTCTAAAGAGCTGGCCACAGATCCAATTATGATAATATCAGTTTGATTACTGCTCTGTCAGAACACTGGAGTGAGAGTTTGAGGGAAAGAACACAAGGGATAAAAAAAACCTCATTAATCTCTGTGAAATGAAAACAGATTATGTTAGTGCCTTTTTATGCAATGACGCACTTTAGCACCCTCATCTGCATGGTTTAACTGTTTATTTCTAGTCTGGAAGAAATATGAATGTGTTGACTTACTAATATTTAGCCTCTTAGTGTGTGGTTTTAAGAGGGGGGGTTTGGGGGGAGTTTATTTACTAATTATTGCACAATAGGAGCAAACCAGCTGTACTCTATGTGTGCATGTGTGGTTGCAATGAGGTGAAGAGATAATGCAGGCTTTTAGTGTTAAATGAACCACCCACACATACTGTGCTGGGGAGTAAAGAAACACACACGCATGAATATATATCGCTACATATAAAGGATTAAAATTGCTAATAAAAAGAAGGAGAGATGAATGGATGAAAGGAATAACAGAATGATAGGTAGAACCATAGAATAGGGTAATAGAACGATAGATAGAACAGAATAACAGAATGATAGAACGACAGATAGAATGGCAGACGGTGGAACAGTAGAACAATAGAACAAGAGATAGATAGGATGATAGAAACATAGATAGATAGATAAACAGTTGCCGATGCTATTGGGGCAGGGGGGATGGAGGTGGGAGCAAACTCGGGATTGGTCCAAAAAAAGCGGAAGAAGAAAAAGTTACAAGACACAACAAAACTTTAAAGATCCTCTCACCTCACTTCTTTTATTATGGCAGAGGGCAAAAGAAAAGGGAGCGAGGGAGGAAAGGGGTTGAGGAAGACAAGTAGGCAAGCTCTCGGAAGAACAATAGCCTTTCTTGCCTGTTTTGATTTATGAGGTGCTTCTTTTTAGACATTCCGTCAGCAAACAGGCAAAGCTTTGACACCGGGGCCCTCTTTTTTCCCCTTCTTTTCTTTGAAAACCGAGCATTGTCCTTCAATGATCTGAAAGAGCAAGGGCTGTGGAGAGGCCAGAGAGGAAAGGGGGAGGGTGACCATTGAAGGATGAGTGGAAAGCACTTCTCCAGCTCTCTCAGGGCTGGGTGAGAGGAGGCTGTGGAGAGCGCTTGAGCTGAACGTGTGCCTCAAGTGCCTCGCCGGCGCACGGGTGCACGCTGCCACTGGAGCAGGTAAAGATACGGTGAGTATTAATTATTAAAATGGGGATTAGAAAGTGGATATGAGTGCTTGAAATGATTCTACTGATAAAAAGGGTCACTCCTCTCAAATGATGAGGCAAGGTCAAAGATTGCCCTCGCCTCCTGGGTTTTCTGTCGTAATTCATTCCAAGTACAATGACCTAATGGTCATAGCTGTTCTGAAACAACTTTGGATGTGCGTTTAGTGCATCTTGTTTAAGCTGGAAAGAACATCAGAAAGTTCTTTTTTTTTACTCCAATATAGGATCAGAATGACCCTGAGGGGCATGATGAAAGGCTTTTTATCCAGTAAGGATAAATCAACAAAGGGAGAAAATGACAGACGAAAGCACAAGAGAGAACAAAAGACACAGAAGGGAGTTTTTATAACAATGTTTTTGTCTTCTGTCGTATTTGGTTTGTTAAGAAGAGCCTGTTTTGCTTAAGATAGACACAGTAGCCCCCCAAAAATCCCCCAAGCTTGCTTTATCTATGATCTCATTGCTTTCAAGTGACAGGGATTATAATAGATCTGTCTTTCAACTTTGGCATTGTTATGGTTATATTCAGGCCAGCGTTTTTGTTCATTTGCTTTGCGTTTTTTCTTTTGTGTACGCAAACTGATTGGGACTAGAAGCATGTTTTATAACTAGCGCTTTAAAGTCTTGGAGGGATCAGAGAAACACGGACGTACCTGCACTTTGGTTTTGAAGAGCAAGTCAAAACAGACACGACTTTGGAACACCTGTGTGTGTGTGTGTGTGTGTGTGTCTTTGATAGACATCTCTTAAGCATAAGAACTCACCGCTGCTGCTGCAGTAGCGGCAAGTTGAAGAGCTGTTTGAGTAAGCTGCAGTGCAATAAAGTCTCAGCAGTCAAATAAACTTAAATTAATTGCCAATGAGTTTAACAGCTCAGTTGCTCAGGAATGGTACGCTAGAAAGATAAAGACCAGAGCCGCAACGCAGTTACAGTAATGTGAAATGGCAGTCCTTGTGCCAGAATGGCAGTCTGAGAGTTTGCCTGTGCGTGAGAATGAAAGTTTTCGTAATCATTAAAGGTTAGTTCACTCAAAAATGTATGTTTGTCATCATTAATTCCACCTCTTTTTGTCCCAAAGCTATACGGCATTCAATAAAGTATATATGTGTGTGTGTGTTTAAAACTCATGTGGGTAAATAAAAAAGAAAAATTCAACATCAATGAGAAGTGGTTCGCACACTTCAGCCTCTGTTTCATAATCAGACTATTGATTAAAGTGTTCCAACCCCAAACTACCGGTGTCACAAGGATCAGAGTGTTTGACTGACACATCACCCTAGCAAGGGCTGGCACTCTTACCCCCTAGCACTTTAGACTATCAGAAGTGGAGGATGGAAAAAAAACAGACGTGACATTCATGCATGAACAGAGGATGGCTATTACTAGAAAAGAAACAGAGGGCTTGTTCAGGAGCAAGTCTGCTGCCACTTCATGAACGGGTGAGAGTGAGCGATAAGCGACTGTCTCTCTGGGCTGAATCATTTTATGGCTAAATTGTGTTTTTGACCTTTTTGAAGTTTTAGTTTGAAGCTTGGCTTCTAGTGGCCACTTCTTTACCGTGTCTGGAAAGCCTGCCGAGAAATATAGATTCTGTCTTCGACGGAGGCCGTGTGGCTACATCTGGTAAATCCAAGCACCTCCCAGGCTGCGCCATACAGACAATATTTTCTGCTCTTTGTCGTCATAGAGACCTGAGCGAGGCTGTAGTTTTGAAATACACCCCGCGGAGTCTGGAGCCTTGACATTACATTTAACCGCAGAGCAAAACTGCAGCCGTAAATCTATGGAGCAAAGCTGGATTTCATAGCACAAGCACCGGGAGAATGGTAATGGGGTGGTGAGGGGAGAAAAGAAAGAGAAAAATAGGGAGCCACAGAGCCAGGATGAGCATGTGTGCAGCAGCTTTAGGTTACCGCTGTATTTTGAGAGGTACGCAGCCACTTAGAGCCTCCTGATGGTTGGTTTCCTGAGTGAGAATTGCCAGAGATCTCCTCTTAACCTGCAAAGCTGAAGCCAAGACCATAGATAGCACATGCATGCATGAGTGTTTTATGAATATCCCAACTTCTAATGGCTATATTTTATCTTCTCCTCGCCTAACCTTTCTTGCTCCACGTCTAGCTCTTCCTCGGGTTTCTCCTCAGCCTCTGATCTTTGCCATGTAACCCTGACGTGAACATAAAGAGGTGTAAACGGCCGTCTCCGTTGGGCCCGTCTAAGGTGTTGGTGTGTCTAAGCTAAGCTTCAGTTTCTGACATTCTCGCTGACGGATCTCGTCACTGGATCTGCATCCGACGGACGGAGAAAGCCTCTCTCACGTGGAGCGACTGCTCTGATGGATAAATAATGAAAGAACAGGGAAGGATCGCAAACACTTCTGACCTGCCTTTCTCCGAGAATAGACTCACTCTTCCTTTAGAGTCGCCTCTAAAGAGTTATACCTTAATGCTGATCTAGTTTCTCATTAAATTATTATGGCTGAACTAGCAGGCTCAGACTTTCTAAAAAAAAAAAAAACTTTAATGGTGTCTTAAGAGCTAAAAACATCTGCTTGAAACTGTGAACGGATGGCCCCTCAACACTAAAGAGAAACACTGAGATGTTTAATCTGTATATTTTCTCTCTCAGAACAGGGGGCTTTGGTTTTGGGAAGAAGACCGGTCTGCTTTAGGGTGTCAAGGGCAGAAAAATATATTTAGGTCTCCCTGTAGTGCTGTATATATAAAGACATTGGACATAAAGTGAGTATCGTGAGAGAGGGTATCTACTCAGCAATCATACTGAGGTCTAGGCTTGACTTGTGCCAACCACAATTTCAGGCCCATTTTCTTTCTTCTTTTCTTTCTCTCTCTCGCTCTAAACTCATTCGAAACCACAGCAGCCTCTGAGAAGGACAGAACACACATAAATCACTGAGACCTCGGGCTCTGTAAGTTGCAATCTGCCCAGACTCCGTTTCAGCTTTATTTGCTGCCATTCAACACCTACCAAAATCTCTTTAAAACAAGTGTGGGGTGTGTTTTCTGCTGTCCGAAGTGCACATTGAGTTACGGCCCGCCGGTCGTGCCAGCTGAGTGGAATTACTGTGTGTTAGCGACAAGGCTGCGCAAGAAGAGGCTGCCATCAGCTCTGAATAAAAGATGGAGGGATGAGACAGGGTAATAAAGTGCACTTTTCTCTCAATCAGGCATGCATTTTACAGCGCTGTAGCATGTACTGAAGAGCTGGTGGTGTGATTCTGTGATATTAGGGCCATACCTAAAAAAGTAAGTAGGATGAATTTGTCACTGTTCACCTGGCCCAAAAGAAAGGGTCCAAGTCGCTACGATATTCTGGTCCTTCTGTGCAAGTCTATTTTTGCCTGTTTTATAAAATGTCTTTTATATGAACATTAACAGTATGAAGAGTAAGAACATTTAAAAAATAACCTACAATGCCCTGTAAAAAGTGAAGTTCAGCATAAAACATAATTCTGCACATAACAATAATACACTAGAACAAAAATACTAGAACTGTGTTTAGATTTTTGCTATTAAGGTGTAACTGAAAAAAATTAATTAAAAAATAAATCTGGGTCGTATTAAATCCAGTAGTCATTTAAAATGCTTACTGCCTGTCATTGACAATTGTAAGCTACTTTATTGCAACAATAAATTATGCAGATAATAACCAAAATTCAGTTTTGTCTAGGCTATTTTTCAAATGTTTAGCTGGTAAATGAACATTATTAATAAAGTAAAATAAAAATTTATTTAAAAAAAAAAAGATTTTATTATAACAAATCACCCAGTGCATATAATTATGTATTCTATATTCAATATTGACTATTCCATGTTCACTCGCGGTAATTCCACAAACAATAGCCTTTCTATTGAATCTACTTGAGCTATTAGCAGTGATCAAGCCAGCACCCCAGTGTTTATCTTGCTCTTGGTAATCCGCAGTGATAAGCTTGTTTACTTTGGGTGTTTGTAGAGGGTGTTAACGGACTCAGTCCCACACTTCATTTACATTCCCACTGAGTGACACAACGAGTCTCTAGACTGTTAGCGGTGTTTAGTGTAACTAGACTTGATGAGGTTTTAACTTGTTTACTAAGGCTATTAGCAAAGCTACAAAGCCAAAGAGTGTGCAGTTTTGCCTAGAGTCTAAAGGTTTTTTCCACAAACAATTTATACTATATTTAGTTTCAGCGACTCACTACAATGGACACTGGAAAGTAAACGAGTTCCTCTGGGATTTCAAAAAGACCATCCTATAAGACAAGAGAATACCTCACTAGATTGTTGTAAAACTGGCAAGGAGACTTCCAAGATGTCCATTTTTTTACTTTTCACTCATCACATTCAAACACAAGAACACACATGCATGCATGCATTACATCCTGTTTTGCTTGGCACACAATCTCTTCCAGCTGAGGAGCTTTTGAAGACAGGTGAGCTTTAAAGAGCTGGGAATTTCCTCCAAGTCTGTCAACCAGTTACATCAGAGGCTTACAGCACAGCTGCATTACTTTGACGCTGAGGCTTAATGGTTTACAAATTCCTCCAGAGTAGTATTCTTCATTGCTACCCCACAATTAGTTGAATTATGTGGTGATAGCTCCAGAGATGACAATTAAACTGCAAATATAAGACAAGAAGACTAGCAAGAGCGTACAGCTCTCTCCTAAGGCAACTCTAGGAACATTTCTTGGCTGATAGCCTAGCTACGGTCCGCTTTGGTATCTCAGCGCCAGTTGAAGACGATACAACTGGCACGAAACACAAAGTGATCACTGTCAAATGCTTCTGCTGAAAGTAATCAGCCGAGTGCGGATGTCACAGGTGTAATTTGATTTCAGGGGTTGCTATTTCAGCAGGCATGTTGATGTATCGTGAGTACGATGACAAATGTTTTTGCTTTCCTTTCTCTCTGCTGTCCCTGTTCCAGAAAGCCTTACGGACTCACAAGAAACAAGATCTGAAGTCTTGATGCCAAGAGGACAAGCCATTCAACCACATAATGCAGATTTGAAGAGACATTTGAGAAATGGGCTATGGAAGCAAGAAAAAGCGGTCAACGAATAACTCGCTAGCTTGATTTGCTCTCATTTCATTCCTGATCCTGATATGGCTTCAGCTAATGATATTCATTCATTCATTCATTCATAACATTTGTTCCTGATGTAAAACATACAGCAGTACAGAATGTTTCAGAAATTAAAGATTTAATTTCTGAATGAAATGTATAATTGTACTTATTTTCATGTTACAAATACAAAAAAAATACATTATTAATAAGTAAAAAAACGCCAATTTAAATTAATATAATACAATATAGCCAGAGACTCTATGATGCAGAGAGCGTAAACCTGTTCATTACTAGCAATGTAGAAAAGTACAATTTCACTATATAAAAGATGACATACAGAGTTGTTTGACTTATTTTCTAATAGCTGGTTCTTTTCCTAGAAGAGCGTGAGACAGAAGACAATGCAAAGAGCTAAACAGAGAAAGTGTGAGGACAAAAGTGGTGACAGTTCCTGGGCTACAGGGAGACACTGGCTTTGTTGCCCTGGAGCTCAGCTCATGCTGTGCTCCTCTGGGCACATCAGCAGTGTGTGTGTGTTCCTTTAATTGTCTGCTCTTTTCTCGCTGAGGTTAATGGAAACCTCAGGGGGTCTCTACTTCTCCCTGATCCTCTGCTTTTCACTTTCTTCACAGATCGACAGACACACACACAAACAAACATTGTGCCTCAAAACAAAAAAAACAAAAAAAAATCAGCTGCAGTCAGCGGTTATATACGTAGCATCACTTCAAGTTTCTTCTCACTGCTTCTGCAAATAATCCTCCTTCAGGCATCAAACTTTCAGAAAATGAGTTCTGATGATCACACACTTGGGAGGAGACAGACCTGGTAGGAGACATGGGCCAACAATTACCGGACTGCGTGCTGAAGCCCTCGGGCTCCTGTAAATGCTGTTTATTTAGCTACAATGAATGAGCATTTAGTTGCTGAAGAAAGACATCCGACATCCAAATTATCGCCTCGTTTAAAAAGAGCCCAATTCACCGCAAGCTCAGAGGGAGGGTCTGTACACAACAGGCCACTGAAATCAAATAAAAAAAGGAAGGGGAAGGTTTTATTTTGCATATTTCTTTTGTTTTAAACTGTCCAATCAACCAGAGAGAGTATATGTAAACGATTACCTAGAAAAAAAGTTGAACGTACAGTTACAAACAAGCTCTCATCTTCTATTTGTCATTGGTTGGGTGTTTGAATTTGACACAATATTCCAGTAGGAGGGTTAGAAACACGAGGGTCTGACATCAAGTTCCTGTCAACCCTTTTATTTTATCCTCCAGAAGGGGGTTCCTGCTGAGGGCGGCCATGTTATTTTGCTTTTCTCTGGAGAAGACTGTAGTTTCTCTATGGCAGACCACCACAGTGGGCCTCTACTGTCTGCCTCTCCCCAGGCCATCCCTTTCACAATTAGCCGATGGTGATTTGGCGAATGAAAGCCCCTTTCTCTAAACTAAGACCCTCCCTGCTTGGTCTAGCCCACTGGTAAAGCCATGCCAGCTCAAGTAGGGGCCCACTTTCTCTCTCTGACCAGTGTGCCCGGTTGGGGGTGGCCTTATGCGGTCAATAGAAGACACGTATGAGAAGCTCTTTATGTTATTCTTCTACAATTACACCTATTTGAGTCCAAACGTTTACCGGAAATGCAAAGAGAAGATTGGAAGAGACAGAAATGGGTTCACTTCTCAAAAGTGTGAGAGATGAGTTCCACGAGAGGAGAAAGCAGAAACGGAGCTGAGGTTGAACACAAAAGCAGAGTAATCCTTTGGTCTAAATGATGCTGAGCAGTTTTGCCAACACTAAAGCATCATTTGGAGGCAGTCCTTTGAATGTCCTCCGTCAGCTCTGCTCAGCCTCTCAAAGGAGGATGTCAACCTGCTGACTGCTGAATGGATGATCGGTCAAGGTTAAGATCCAGCTGGTCGGAGGAAGTCTATTCTACTATAAGACCGAACTGCTTTCATGGATGCTGCTCCTTAATCCTGACCTGGGATCAGTTTATAGATTCAAATTACTGTAACTCCCAAAGTGACTGCAGGCAAAGAAAGAAAATTGAAAATAAAAATGACCAATATTACTTATATGATAATATATATTACACACACAATATGCATTTAAATCCCATCAATGTTTGGAGTTTAATAACTAATCGAGTGTGTTCAGGCAGGATGAGGGCTTGATCGGGTCTCACCTGCAGTGCAGATGGTCTCAACTGATTCATAGATAACCCGAGCCACAAAGACCTTTAACCCAACACCACACAGTGCCCGTCACAGCGTAAACTAATCAATACATGTAGTCCCACAGGGTCTAAGCTGGCTTGAGTCATTACTTTGTGCTTATCTGTGTGAGTGCGGGGGTGCACGTTTCTTCTACAAAAGTCACCAACCATGATTCCACACACAAACACTGCAACAACAAAGTAGTAAGGTAACAAAAAGTGACTTTCCAATAAACTCAAGCTTAATTTTCTCTGTCGATTCCTAATATTTACATTTTTATGTCAGTGTGGCAAGAAAACACATTTTTCTGTTCTGCATGAAAAAAAAACAAACAAAAAAAAAACAGTGCACTGATTTACAAAAAATTGCTCTTCTAAACTGATTCTTTTCAGTGAATCAAAAAATAAAAATACAGAGCAACCATGGTAGAGAACTGACTCCTGACACTGAATGAATCCTTCACTGACAAATTCCCTGAAACCATCAGAGCAGACACCAAATCAAGTTATTAACATCTTAAATAAAATACACAAAAAATTATGAAGCAATATAATATATGCCCTGATCTTAATTTTTTTTTTTTTTGTAATTTACCAAATTAGTAGCTATAATTTACAGCATCTTGCAGTTCACGTGCAAGTAAAAGATGACAAAATATGCACACATGAATCTAAATCTAATCATATTGAGAGCTTGTGAATTAACATCTGTGAGAATACCCAGTCCTTGTAGCCAAATATCTCACTGTTTACCAAAACACCCCGTAGGCACAGCCAAACTTCAGTTTGATCTTACCCGGTACCACTTAGACAAGGTGGCCCCTGCTTTGTACAAGCAGGAAGGAGGGGGTCACTGGCCACAGCGTCCGTTTGGGTCACCTACATGGTGGCGTGAACACCCCATAGAGTGTGGGTACAAAAGCAGAGGCATCCATCCAGAACTAGCCATTCCATGGATGGAAGTGCTCATCTGGGCAAGGTGGCAGGGGGTCAGGGCCTTCCAAGCACTTCAGAACTTTCAAGTGACATGCTTCCAAGAGTGTTCCCTGGTCCGATAGCGGAACGGGATTTTCTGCGAAACACTTCCCTCTCACGGAACAATGCTTCACTTGTCCTTTTGTTGGCCTGCAGTTACGGACCGTGTTGTTTAATGGCTGCTATTCAGAAAACACACCCTTAATCTCAGGATGGACTCGGGGACTGCACACTAAAGAACTGCATTGTGCTACTAGATACCTGACTTTCAAACACTCGCTGACACATGGACTAAAAGTTACCAGTTGACTGCCTATGAAGAGTCGACTAAAACACTGCTCTGGTAGATTTGAAAATGATGTAATATTAAGTCAAACGCAGCACCAGGGCTTCCACAACGTTTGCTGTTCCAGCTGAGACCCTGTCTGTCTGGGTGGGTGGGATTTTTGAGAAGCCAACTCAACTGCTTATTAAATCATCAGTCTCCACCAAAAAAAACCCCAGCAAAACCACCATTTTGCAAGGTCTCACAAATCAGAAAAGTAGTTGAAACTGAAAACTGTGAAAGGAGAATTGCCAAAGTTATTACTCAACAATTCAATTCACTATGACTTTTCAATCCACTAAAGCTATTTGCTGTAATATCTGTTACAAATAAACAGGCAGTTGTTACAAACTTTACACTGACCAGACATTCTTGGGAGAAAATCATAACAAAATATGAAGTGCCTGCAGATAATGCTTGAATGTCTATGAATCATACACCAGACGTACTGTATCTAAAACAGCTTCAACAGGTCTAACCAGTACTGAGGAACAAAAGCTCATCTGCCATGTCTCTTTGTGTAGCTCTCTTTAGCTCAGAAAGGTCTAAAAAGGTCAACCACGACTTTCTTATAAACAGGATTAACACATCCACAGGAAAACACCTTATTAAAAATGGCTTGCACGCTTTTCGTGCGCTGGGGATGTTTTAAAATGCATGGTTTCTGCACTATGAACTCTTTTCCATTACATAGCAAATCACTTCACAGAATATGGGACACTCTTAAAACTCAGATTTACAGCCCTGTGAGAGGGACCATTTTAAAAAATAAAGACTTTGGCCATTTCACTTCTTTAAAAAGACAAGAAAGGACCAAACGCTCATGTCAGCACACAGAGTTCACCTCAAGGGCTCCGTCTGTCTGCACACACTCTACGAAACCATTTTAGGCCAGAGATTTCGGAGGCAGAAAAGTGAGAATTAACAAAGTTAGAGCAAAGGTTTTTTTAAAAAAAACAAGTCTGCAATTGTTTGTGCCCCGTATCTTCAACCCAAACAGCAGTGGCCAGATATAGAATTTTGCTGTGGCATCGAATGTCCAACTCAAACCAGCTGCAATGGCTTGTGAATCCTGTAAAACTTGAGACAAAAAACTTTCTCATAAGAGTGGAAAACAACCATTACACCCTTCAACACCCAGTGTTTTCATCTTCTGGATTTTTACATGTAACTTATCGGTTATTTCCTCGACAGAGTTACATTCAATCAACTACGTAACTTGGTAAAGGATCTGCTCTTCATTTAGAGCATTTTTTTATTATTATTAGAAGGAACAAATAGAATAAAAAAACACTTAGAAAAAAAACATGGTTTTACATCCCACATCCACTCACCAAAAAAAAAAAAAGTTACTTAATTTCAAAAAGCTGCCCACTCTCTTTCTCTCGGCTTTCTTTTCAGTACAACTTTACTAAATAAAGTTGCAATTAACAATTCTGCTCACTTTATTTTCTCTTTATATGTGTGTATTTTAAAAGATGTGATCGTTTAATTCAATTTAGTAAATGAAGGACGTGTAAGAATCTGAACAATTCTGGAACAATCTTGACTGATTTTGCTGGATCAGCCTAAATTTGCATGAGACTGAAGTGAGGCCCTGGCATTTAAATAATTAATCAAATAAATCTTTTTTTCTTCTCAACATACATGAATATAATTCCCTTTTCATCTAAGCTGGACTACCGAGCATTCACTACAACGCCCATTCTTCCACCCGTCCTGTTTTTTTGTTATAGGGGCCCTGAAATGTCGCATATATTTAAAAGCACTGGGCTTTCACCCCCTGAAACCTTTGCAAATCCGTTTAGAGAGACAGGCGTGCAGCCCAGTACTGTTTTATCAACTTATTGAGTGTTTCTTTCCGCTCTGTGTCTGGGGTAAGCAGAGACAGACTCTGGGGCAATAAATCCCCCTTTCTCTCTTCAGCTTCATTTTACACAAGCTATACATTTATATCATTACATTTACAGTAAAACATTATTCAAGTTACCAAACAGTTCATCAAAATGTCCTCACATTTAAATAGCAGCAACACAGGCCTATAAGCAACTAGAAAAATCCTAAGGTTGATTTGAAACAAATGTCTAGAGTTGTTACAGCGAGTGGCTAATGAATTTATGAGCTCTCAAACTGTGTTCTGGCACCTTAATAGATAAAATGAAACGGACCAATTAGTAATGTCCAAAAACACGCTCAAAGGAAACAGATATGCGATATAACTATAAAAAGAAATCCAAATACAAGCCGAAAAGTTTAACGTGAAATTTTACGGGTTGTAAGAACAACGCAAAAAGAAAAACACAGCTGCGCCGAACCAAACTTACATTCAAGACAATATAAGCAAGTCTAGTACAATTCACAAGCTACTAATTTTATTGGTCCCATTATGTCAATTACTTTCATGCATGATTTTTATTTTCCATCTCTAATTCTCTCAGACATATAAACACTTGCGCACTGAAAATTAAGATCAATCACAATGCTCTCATCATTAACTGTTAATCATTTCTGTCATTTACCTTTTTTGTCAAAGGGTAAGGCACACTTTGATTCAGTTAAGGCATTAGCCAACTGAACTTTCCAGTTTTATAGGTTTACAGTTCATTTGCTCTAATTATGTTGCAATGCACATTTAGGAAAACTGCCAAAACTTGGGCCAAAAAGAACTTGTTTTAAAAGTTATAAAAGTATAAGCAGAGGTCCATTAACCTGCAATGATCAGTGTGTCCAACAGAGACCACTGCGTCATCTGCGGTGAATACGAGTCACCTCTCAAGATATTACAATCACACAAAAAAATTATCTATTGTGTTTATTTGAATAACATCCGTCTGAATTAATGTGTATTTGAAGGACTGCGTTCAACATTGCCTTCCCAAATATAATAGTTCGACAGTAGCCGGAACAGCGGAACCAAAGTAAATGTTTAAACTGGACTCTACTGCAACTATGCGTTTCTAGATGACTGAATGGAAACCATACAGAACATGCCATTTATATCATAATCATTACATTTGATTGCCTGGAAAGGTTTGAGATCTAGCCAAAGGGTAAAATTACATAATGAAAGACATATCCAACCAAAAAAAATAAATAAATTCGCAAAGAGTTTTGGTGCATATAAAATAGTGTTAGCTAATTTAGTTCACGTTGCTTATTAACAGGAAACACGCAGGAGTCAAACTTTTAAAGCTCAGATAGATTATGAATTATAAAAAGAGTAGCCTAAAGCTTAATTAATTGTAAAACTATTCTCCGTTTTCTCTCATTTGGATATAGTCTATCCAATTTCTTATTTTATAGAAAATTAAACAGGTTGCAGGATTCCATTCATTCCAATTATAGTTTGAATTTACGCTTAATTTATCTCACAATTCTGAATTTTCTTTAGTGATTAAACTGAAAGCGGTCGTAAAAGGACAGCTAAGTTATCAGTTAGTCGATATTAATTACAGGCTGCGTAAATGTTGCGGTTTAATTTAGTCGGGATTAATTTTACAGCTCAAGACTCCTTGAAAAGAAAACGCCAGCACACCGTTAACACACACATTCAACTTTTGTGGTTAAAAACAAATAAAACATTAAAATATAACCAAATAATAAATATTATTTAAAAATAGGATTTTGGAAAGTGCATTTATTATCTACTTTACAATAAAAGCAAAAGAATGCATGAAGAGTAAGATATGTATTATTCAGGTTCTTACCTGTACCAGTCCAGTCCGTTGTCATAGTTACGGTCGAAGAAGTGCGGCTCGGCTCCGACCGCGCGAATATCTGGATGCACGCGGAGAAACTCGAGCAGCGCGCGCGTCCCGCCCTTCTTCACGCCGATGATGATCGCCTGCGGCAGCTTCTTACTGCCCGAGCCGTTGGAGAAACTTGACAGCGGAGAAACTCTCCTGCCGTCGTCCCATTCCGAGTCCGCTTCATCTTTAGAGAAGTCTCTGGGAGATCTCCTGACCGCGGGCTCCTCGTAGTCCGACTCTACCTCCGTCCAGGAGCTCTGCGGTCTGGACAGGAGCTTGGACATCATCAGGTCCGGCCGGCCACTCTCCGCCTCGGCGTATTTCCCGAGGAAATCCGTCTCCTTCGCTCGGTTGTTATTACTATTGTCCACAACTAGACTCGGTGGCATAGTGGCACAGTAGCCCACGCAGGAGTACAGCATGTAGACCCAGAGAAGCAGCATAATGAAGAGGAGCCCGAGCTTCTTCTTCACGGGACTGACAGAGAGTGCGTACAAATGGTGACAGAACAGGCTATATTCCATAAGCCCTGTGCATGCAGACCATCACACCCCAGCTGGACATATTGACAGGTAGGTAGAGTTCTGTCCGGGTCCAGGTCCAATCCCCCCCCTCTTAGGAGTTTTTAAAAGCCATTCGAGTGCACAATAAAATCCTCAGACGTGAAACAAACTAACCCAAAGTGATCGGGGCATCTAGGAATGCGAGTTTAGTCAGCTGTTCTCGCTCATATCTGCGGGAGGAAACGAAAAAACTATGGAGAAGGACCGGTGCACTTGATTCCCGGCCGCAGGAGCTGTTCCCGGCCGCATCCTCGAGTGTCTGAGCGCTTTCGGGAGAGCGGACCTTATACAGCGCTGATGCGGGTGATTGACAGCAGGGACAGCCTACCGCTGAGCGCTCGGTTCAATAAAGGCGGGGCTATTTGAAGACTCCTGCCAATCAGGTAGCAACGTGGGCGGGGAGTTTAGACAAGACACTTGGTCGCAGAGCCTATTAAACGCTCTTACTGGATAGAGAAACTTTAGACCGGAATCCTTTTATTCCAGTTTTTGGGAGTTTCCGAAGTGATACAAATATTAGGCAGCTGAACGGGTTAGAAAGGAATCTGGATTTGGAAAAATTCGCGTACAAACAATATAAGCCTAGTCAATTTATTTACTAAATATTAGCATACGAATATATCTGTATAGAGACGAATTACTTGTACACTCAAATTTTAATAGCCGAAACTAGAGTCGTTTTTCATCTGGATTAAGCAAACGTAAAATGCAAAAATGTATTGTTTTATTTATATTTTATCTTAAAAGTTCTTGTAGCTCAGAAAGCTGAAAGAGCTGAAGAATCGGGGTAGTCTATGAAGATTCAGACGTCTTTCACAAACGTGCAATGCAGTAAGAAAAGCTGCTGTAAATTTAATCGCATTCATCTGTCAGCAAGTCAAGTTTAAAACCCGTGATAAAAAATTAAAACCCATAAATAAAGAAACGTCATCTAATCCAAGCATGCCACCACGATATTTTACCAGATATTTAAAAAATAAAAAGTCTCGAAATAGTATTAAAGACTACATAAAATCTAGTTTTTCCAATGTATTAAAACTCCTGACCCATCACGTTATTTAAATCACGGATAATAAACGGAATACAACCTGATTCAACAATCAAATTATTGTATCATCATATTTCTCTAATTTATTTGTTATAGGATATTTACATTGTAAATATATTCATTAAAAAAGGTTCAGTAAAATACACTTAAAGGCTAATTCTTAAAGTTCTGCTTCGCTGCAGTTCTGCAGATTTTTGTACAGTTTTGCAAAAAAAACTGCACAAGCGGCGCTTCAGCTCGTTATTATAAACACGCATCTCATTATTTACACTGCTTAAAAACTCAGCCTCTGACCAATGCATTTCCACTACTTTTTCTCAGTTGTTCTCGATTCAAAGACAAAGACACTGCATAACATTTCTAGCAGATTAACTATTTCGAACATAAACAGGAACTAATAATTAGCTTATAAGAAATAAGGGCCTCGAAATTACAGATGTTTTTCAGGTTTTATACGACTTCGGGAGACTTGCACTTTACACTTCACACTATACATACAGAGACTGTGTTTAAAATAACAACAACAACACATTTTAAACATTAAATAACCTATTATAAGCTAATTATAGCATTGTTTATTACTTATTATTTATTATTTTTTAAAAAACGTTATTAACTTTATGAACTCTTCAAATTGAGTCAGTAGGCTATTTAAAATTCTGTTTTAGTTTGAAACATCTTTTTGAATCAAGCAAACTCTAATTTAAGATTTAGGGCCTGCGTGGTCAATAATTAATTTAGAAGTAGTAAAGAAATATACAATTTTCAATATCTTTTCAGAGAGAAAAAAAAAAATACACATACATATACATATATATATATATAAACATACATAAATATATATATACACACATACATAAATATATATATATATACACATACATATATATATATATATATACATATACATACACATATATATACACATATATATATATATATATATATATACACACACACACACACTTTTGGATCTTTTCTGAATAGTGATTTATCATGAATGTAAGTGGCAACAAAATACTAAACCGAAAAACACATAATTCTACTTTTTATGTTTAATTTTATGTCTTCAAAAATGTAGCTTAAAGTCACCAAAGTCACACAGGACTACCTTCAAATATATGCCTATGTTGTAAGTGCTGGATAAAAGTCTCTGCTTAAATGTCAGATGAAACAATCACAAAATGTCTAAATTCCCTCCAAAACATTCTGAATGATGAAAGAAAAGCAACATCTTTAAAATCAGTACAGGACTTTTTATGTTACAATGTATTATTTTTACATCATTATTGACCCTGGCACAGACCTTAGACTCGTCTGTCGCCTTTCACCACTATAACGTATGAACTAGACCACATTTCTGAGATTGATGTCACTGTGCGGGTTCAGAAATGAGTGACTCCCTTAAGGCAAATATATCTGTGCGAGTTTAAAGAAGTTCAGGGAATACTTTGCCCAAGAAACATTCGTCCAGCCCATGACTGATTTCAAGCAAGTGGCGAGTAGGTATAAATCAGTTTCAAAAGCTTTTCGCTATACTGTTTTCCTTACACACTTCGTGCCAGGAATACTTGATGCACTGCAGCCCCGACGTCTGCCAAAATTGTTTGTCATCCTGCCTAACATGCTTAAACGGCAGTTAAAGAGCATTTTAGAAAAATACTGTTTATAGCTGCCACTCAGCGTTAAGAGTTCAGAAAGATTTATTCTTAATGGTAATCGGTTTCGTTTATAAACTAAACCAAGTAAACATTTGCTTTAACAACCAAAAATGAAATCATCCTGCATTTCAGTGTAAGATTTCAAAGCATTTTGTTGCCTGTAAATGAAAAGAGAGGAGAAATCCACCTGTTGCTGTTGTAACAAATGAAGGTCTGGGAGGCTGTTAAAACTGTAATGAGAATCCAAGCTGGATGAGAAAAACCGCAGAGAGCCAAAGATCATTATGGGAAATGTGCTCACCTCCTCAGGGTTCACAGCTCATAATGAATGAACGCACTGTGAGAAACCCGCTCCGTGACACTCAGAGTCAAACAATATTTTTCCCTGAGAAGAGGATTACTCCATTTATGATGCATTCGTCAACCCTGACCCTGATAAAGGAGGGAAAAAAGCACTTCAACGGGAAAAGCAAGCAATTTTCACTATGCATATGACCACAGCAATACCCTATAAACGTGTACAGGACGTCCCATCCGATGCTCGGCCACTGGAAGGTCTGTGTACTTCGTCCCACACAGGGTGTCCACCACGAATACCCTACAGAGCGGAAGCTGTAAAATCATGGTGGGAGAGTCGACGGACCCCAGGAGGGCTGGAACTGCTATTTAATCTATTGACATGTTGGGAACAGCTGTTTCTCCCCCTCCATCTCTTCACTGGCTCTCTGATGTGAAAGGCACTGGCTGCATCCAGAGCAGATCTTTACGAGGGGGGGGGGGGGGGGGGGGGGGCGCGCCCTGCCGTCCTGACTAAAGCTCAGCATACTGTATATGCGGGCATCTAATGGAGGTGCTGAGAGAAGTGGAACTATAGAGGACAACTGGGAAGGAAACAGCGGAGTGGTATCGAGTGTTGTAGCCGGACAGGTGCAGAGGTCGATATTTGGGAGATTATATGAGCTAATATCTTAGCCAAATGTGTCCAGAGCAGCCAGACATTATTTCCAGGCTTGTCTGGAGACACAACTCAACCACTGCGTTGTATACGCTACCTGCCACACATATTTACAATACAAATATTATTGATACGGAAAATATTATACACAAACAAAAATACACAGTGCAATAAATGTATAACATTTTGCATTACATGTAATCTGGGTTATACGATCATTAGAGTATACTGCATATATTATTAAAAGGCTGATAATCAGCTTACATTCCCTTTTTATGGACTGCATTATATATTTACAATGGCAGTAAATATTTCATCATTGTATAAAAAAAAAATTTTCCTTACCAAATGAACGTATTATTTATATACAATCAATTGGGCCTGCTGTAATATTTAATGCATTTCATGATGCAAGTTAAGAAAAAAAAACTATATATATATATATATATATATATATGTGATTAGACCGTTCGAAATGGTAAAAGTAATCTTAAAGTATTAAGGGGGAAAAAGTAGCCAGACTACATTTTCTAATGTGTAATCCAGATTGTTACTAGAACTTAAATCATTTGAATAATTAGACACTTTTATTCAGCAAGGGTATACGTCGAAAAATGTAAATACTGTTATTTCAAACTTTTTATTCATTATCAAAAAAACAAATAAATAGAAAAAAGTTTAAATTCAACACTGATAGCAATAAACGTTATATAAAGCCTTAGAAAATGACAATGCACAACATTTTTAAATAAATACAATTGAAATTAAATTGTAGGTTTTTACAATATTAGTTTTTTGGTGTAATTTTGAACAAATACAACATTATACTTGATTCTATGCAAGTTCTGAGTAACTATTAATATTGATGAATCACATCCAAAATCATTTGTGTGTAACTAATGTATATAAATTTATAAACATGCATGAATTTAAGAAAATGTTTATAAATCTATTTGTAAAATAAATTATACTAATATAATGCATTTTAAATATTTTCTAAATACATACTGCATGTGCATCTTTAAACATACATAATATACACAGCATACACGTCTCATGTTAACAAAAACTGAACGTTATTAATTGGAGAGTATAACACTAATGTATAACTCACACAACAGTTATTAACACGGCAGCTTTACCATATATAAAAATTGAAACAAATGTGTTTCTACTGGCAGCATAAAAAAGTGCTATTATGTTGCATTTCCAATATTTCAAATCACAACCCAAACACAAGCTTGAACACGACACATTTTAATAAGAACTTTTATTCTTTTTGTGACTTCACACAAGTCATTGATACAGTGAGGTCAGATGAAGTTAAACTGTGAAGAAGTTGTATGTAGCTTCTGTTTGGAGAGAGCAAACCAGTAACGAACACAGCACGGCTGCAGTCAGTGGTATTCAGCACTGTTTCATTCAATGAATCAACAGTAATTCAGATTGCTTCAAATGAGTTTATTTGACTAATATGGACCATTGATGGAGCTACTACCTGAGGGCTCTCCAAAACGACCATCCTTTCAACATCTCAACTCAGAGGGACGGACTTTCACTTCTGGGCCTGCAGTGTGAGACGCAGTGTTTTTTTACTGAATCATTTATTGACAAAATCAAATATTAACCGACTTAGAAAGTGAAAATTTTAGTCAAGTAATTAGACGAGCACAAACTTGAAAATTACTCGATAGGTGCATTTAAGCAAACCGTTGTCCATTATCTGGCCTATATCGCATCTAACCATAATATCCACATTAATGGCATTGTTAATTGCATATTCTAGGAAAAACGTTTTCTTGTCTTAATTTCAATGAACCACATAGACACAAAACAGTCTACAGAAGCAGTCTATGAGTTTACAGACAACAGGGGGGCTGCGTCAAATAAATATATCACCTATTTACACACATAGAGCACTGATCGGTGTACATGTGACCTGAGTGAATTCAGGGATTTTTATACAGTCATTCTTCCCCGACAGAAACTTTTATGACAATGGAAAGAGGTTATGACTTCCCTCTCCAAGGTACACAATTTTTGGTGTCTTTTTAGGGCTGATAGCAACTATCTAGCCAGTATGAATATGACAGGGGATTGAATTTGCTCTACAGAGCCAGAGCTGCCTCATCCTGTGGCACGCGGCGCTTCTTGCAGGTGAGGGCCAGCAGCAGCAGCATGGGCAGATGCCAAAGACTACAGAAGAACAGCTTCCGGGCGTTCTGCCTGTCGCTATACCGATAGAACCTGAAAGCCAGGTAGCTGATGTAAAGGTTAATGGGCAGAGACACTAAGGGGAACGTCCAGGTGGTGACGTCCAGCACAGGGCCCAAGGCTGAGAGGCCAATGAGGCCTACGCTGTGGCGAAGGGCCACACGTTTGCAAAGGCCGGGATGGGTGACAGACATCATTCGGTACCCGCCTCGCGAATAGTCTTCTCTTAGATTCCAGCTTAGTGCATTAAAATGAGGAAACTGCCAGGAGAACAGGAAACCTCCCAGTAAGAGCGCTCCTGGAGAGACAGAGAGAGGAAGAGAAGAAGAGAATAAACAAACACTTTCTCCCAGATCATTTAAACACCATCGGAAGTGCATGTGTGCCAGCAGGAAATGAGAGTAACTCATGTAACTCTGTTCGATCACTGAAAAGACGAGTTCCTTCACATCCTGCTGCGGAAGAAACAAACAGTATTGGAAGAGTGGAAAGGTGACACCGCACAAACAGCGGCCCGTGCAGGGGTAGTGGAGCATGACGCAGTGCTGCCTTTGTGTGTGTGATCTTAGAAAACACAAATCCTCTGGGAAACACAGCACAGGGCAACGTGACAGAGACCTCAAACACTCAGGTCATCTTTTTATGCTTTGTGTGTTCTTGAACTTGCTTTAAGAAAATAGTCTGGGTGACACCAGAGTCTACAAATATAAGATCAGTGGGAATATGTACGTGATTGTCTGAAGTGTATGTAATGTCATTTTAATGCAATTTTGACAGTGTTAAAATACTTTATTCAGTTTGATGATGATTATAATAAATAGAAGTAGTAAATAATTTAATTAATTTAAATAAACAACAACAACGATATTCAGTGTGAAAACTAAAAAGAAGAAGAAAAAAAAAGAAAAAAAAGAATGAACATGCTGGTCAATAATTAACATACGTAGATACAGACAGAGACTCAAAACTCCAATGTCCAAGTAAAAGTTTGGCTGATTAGAGAAATGCTTTTAAATCAAGTTTAAGATGTTTTATATGTTATTCAAAAATAAAGTTAACCAAAATAATCATAATACAGATAATAAAAAAATATATTTGTTTGCATAGAAATTATTGGATTTTTACAATTTAATTGTTAAAGTTTTAGGTGTTAATTTGATTACCATCGCTGAATACTGTATTTAAAATAATAATAAAAAAAAAAACATTTTAAAAAATTTAAAATTCAAGTATAATAAACTTCCAATTTACCCCTCTTTAGCACTTCTAAATAAACTGCAATATAAAATAAACCAAATATTGAATGAAGTCATAGTTGTTTTTCACCCACTTCATGTCGTGACCTCACTCTAGATGGGGTCGTAACAATATTTAGGTTTGCACATGCTAAAAAACACATGCTCGGAAAGGGCACTGAAACCACTACTATAAAAGACAGATGGAAGCTCTGGGGAAAACATGGAAATACGCGCACGAACACTTCAGTCTTTCGCTCCTGTGAAAACACATCTCATGGTTGCCACAACAGTGCACTTTTAATAGTTTGCAAAACAGGCCAAAGACCCCCTGCTGTCTTCCACAAACACTTGATCTTAGACGAGAGATGTCTTCGGGAAAAAACACGAGCAGGATGCTGGGTGTATATGTAACTACAACACTCATAAGTGGACGGGGGAGCTCGGGTCTGTGCCATATGGAGCGTGCACATCAAGTTTCACTTCTCTGGAATGGCTGCACAACCCTGAACTCTGGGACGAACCGTGATAGCACTGGAACAATCACAAAGAGGGCTTTTAAGCTTTTAAGACTAAGGACACATATCAGTGATAGGAAATTCCTGGTTGAAACACTAACAATCAGCTCTTTGGCAAGAGAGAAGATATCACATGATAAGGTATATAACAACACTTGGAATATCATCCATGCCCACAGTGCCATATATGGTGTTACGAGAAGAACTTCACAGCTCTAGGGGTCAAAACATGTCTATGAGAATTGATGTATGTGGTCCTTAAAGGAATCACTCAACAGGAAATGACAAATCTGTCATCCTTTAATATCTTGCCAAGTTTATGAGTATTCTTATGAGGAAAGTTAATGCTGTTTTTCTCCTTAAATCAAAGCATGGACAAAAATGCAATTTTTAAACGATTTGTTACAAAACAGGTAAGAAACGTATTTTAATCAGTGCCGTCAAACAATTAATTGTGATTAATCACAGTCAAAATAAAAGATTATGTTTAGACAATATACGTGTGTACTGTGTATATTTAGTCTGTATATATAAATACACACATGCATGTATATATTTAAGAAAAAAATGTTTATACGGAAAACATTTATATATATATATATATATATAACCTGAATAAAATAAATTAATGTAAATATATTTCAAAATATGTGTGCATGAATATATGTGTACACATTACATAAACAAAATGAAATATATGAAAAATATGAAATAATACTTCACAATATTACTGTTTTTACAGATTTTTTTCTTTTTTTTATCTTTTTCCGAAACTTAAGAAATTCAGAAATCTTACAGACTCCCAAATTTTGAAATCTATCAAATTCATCAGAATTGAAATATCACACAGAAATCCTTTTCCTCGTCCTTCTTCCATACAATTCTAGTATAAATGTATGGAAAAAGAGCAACATGAACATCCTTAAAAACGTCTCATTTTGTCTCCCACAGGAGAACAAAAACTACACTGGTTTAGAACAAGGTGAATTGTTTGTACAGAAGTAAATATGTTTTATCAAAGTCATTCAGCAGAAACTATAATCACTAGTGTGTGCTTGTAAGAGGAGGTTATACCTGGATCGAGGGAGCCGGTGGCTGCTGTCCAGCCCATCACAGGTGGGATGGCACCCACCACGGCACCCACCCAGGTGTTAGTGATGCTGAGGCGTTTCAGGGGAGTATAGCAGCACGTGTACAGGAAGATGTTGAGGACGCCCAGGAAGCCAGTCAGTGGATTTACACCCAGGGTCAACAGGGTCACACCAGGGATCCCACACGCCAGAGCGAATGACACGGCATGCAGAGGACTGAGAGAAACAAATCCAGAACAACAAATACATGAGTCCTATGTGCAGTTTAAAGGGATCACACTTATACTGTTTAAATTAGGGCTTTTTTCTCGTTGAATATCTTGTTTCACTTAGAAATATGGCAGATTACACAGTAAACCGGCTTTTGGACAGCAAACTTAGTCTCAGTTTCAGTATAAGTTTGGTTTCCAGAGTACACTGAACAAAGAAATGTTTAATACGTAATTCTTGAAAACAAACAAGCGTGCACTGGCTCAGAACGCATACATAACCTTGCTTTACAAACCTGAAACCACCACCAAACGCGGCACAAATCAAACCAAAAAATTCTGTGCAACACATAAAAAGACAAGAGTAGTTCCTGAGATACGCTTTAGTGTGGTTCTTTGAGTCACATCAAAACAAAGGCTTGTGGGTCTCTGCTATAGATTAAACCTCTCCTGGCCACAGACGCTATTCTCTGTGCTCCATTGGACAACCACTTCCTCTAAGGTTTATTAAAAGCAGTCAGTTGCGATCCTGCAGAGGCGTCTGGTTCAAATTCGCAGCTAACTGCTCCATAAATTAGAGGAGTATTGAGACAGAGACCAAAGCGGAGAGGAAAAGAGGGCAAATTTTCCGCCCAACAGCAGGAGATTCCATTTTAATGTTATTATCATTGTTATGGCTGTTTTATGTGGTGAAAGGGTTTAGAGTCTATATGAGTCCCATAAGTTAACGGGTGAGATGAGATGTTTGAGGGATAAGGCTGACTAACTTTAGGAGCAAAGCCACTGGCATTTCCCACACTACATGAATAAATGGGCTATTGTAATGCATCACAAAAATAGGTATTTCAAGTTCATTCATTATTGAATTTATCTAGGGTTACAAAGGTTTTGTTCATTTGATGGGACATTTAAAATAAGCACTTGGAGTTGATCAGTGAAATCTAGCTGACGTCATGGTCTCATGTAGCGAATTCAAATTGAATCCAAAATGAAGCTAAAATCATCATGTCAACCATGACTCTTAGTGGGAATTAGAATAGTTTGCATTCCCTTACATGACTTATACCAATATATATATATATATATATATATATTTTTTTTTTTTAAATAATTGTAAAATTAGTAAAAAAAAATAAAATAAAATACAATTTTAAATAAAATAATAAAAAAACAATTTAATAATAATAAAAAAATTTCTTCCATATTTCCTTATTTTAATTTTAAATATAACCCTCTGTTGTGCTGCACTTAATTTGCCTAAATAAAGAGTTTATTTGCTTCCTTTATTCACCAGAAAAATGTAAATACCCAACACAGCACTTCTGGAAAAAAGTGCTTTTTTAATTATTTTATGAAATCAATTAGTTAGAAATGCGTATGATAAATTGAATTAAATTATTTTTAAAAAAAAAAGCAAAAAAAATAAAATAAAATAAAACTGATTTTTTTTTTTACATTTCTGAACTGCTATTTATTAGGCCACTAAAAGTGTTACTTTTATTAAATCTAATAAATTACAACTTAATTGTAAACGTTTTATTAACTAGAATAAATCAATAAAACAAGTTAATCATTAAAACAGAGAAAAAATAAAACGGGGGGGGAAAAGGGAATTCCAGAAAAATGAAAAAATCTAAATTGAAAAAAATACATAAAAGGATTTCATAAGGCACTACCCATTTCTGTCGTTTTCAAATAAACGCCGTGCTTTTTAACTTTCCAAACATCAAATAATCATGAAAAAAATGCATACCGTTTCATGGTGTCCACAAATTATTTAAAAATACAGAGCAGCAATATATTAAAATGTATTTAAAATATTAAAACTGTAATATACAGCATTGCTTTTTTACAGTAAATGCCAAAGATTAAAATGACCAAAGATTTCTTCCCAAAAATCTCACAAACCTCAAAAAAATACATGCACACAAAAATTGCAAATTAGGCAGCCATTGGATTAATAGACATTAAAAAAAGTACAAAAACTCACACACACGGCAATCTTGAGAATGAAAGGAGTTCCAGCTGTGATGCTCCCATGCTCATCTCTGCCTTCAGGCTTACATCATAAGAATGTGACAATCACTCACACGCACACAAACATCAAAGAGGACCGTGTCATCTTAAGTCTGCGTAATAACATACTGAAAGACGCACAAGAGCATGTTCAGGCGTAAACAGGTTGCGCTAGGACACATCTAATGTGTGTAATGACACGTTTTGGTAGGTGACTCTACTCTTAGCATACTGTGCATTTGTGTACGGATCTAGAGTGTCTGCAATGGTGTCAGGTGAAGATATGTAGTTACGCCGCTGATGAATTCCTGTCATTGACAGTCTGGACGCAGACGTATCGTAAACTTTTAGGAAAGCAATTAAGTTGCTGGAGTGACAGAAACGGAGTGCATATGATAGCTGTCAAATCACATCGATCTGCTTTGGTATAAACGCTGCTCTTTAATCCACCTGCGAGGACCTCCCACAGCGCGGCTGAATCAGTGCCGTGCTACTGCCAGCTTAAATCACACAGTAATTAAGCAGCTCTGGGGGATGTTTCCAGAAGTTTGAAATAGGGCTCCATTTATCTGCTCACCTCTTTATCTTCTGCTCCGAAACGGTTTTCGAAAACGAGCCGGGATTTATTTAGGCTGTGAGGAATGTTGTGTGTTTGAAAGGGAGTTAATTGAACAGCCATACGTTTTCCAGACGAAGATAACGTGTGACATGACAATGGCCTGCAACCATAGATCACACAAGAACAGCTTGTGTGCATGCATTTCCTATCTTTCCGTTCACCACTCAGACTGTCACTATCAAAAATAATTGCAGGGGGATGTTTATTAATTATTTATTAATTGAATAAACATTAAAAAAAAGTTGGAAAAATATATTTTTTGCGGGTCTCACTGTAGTTTTTTGTTGCAGGTTAGTCAAATTATTTAATATTTAAATAAATATATTATATTTATAAATTATAATCATCTATCCACTGATGTATGTTTTATTAGAATAGGACAATATTTGGCAGAGATACATTTATTTGAATATCTGAAATATATTTTATGTGAAAATCGCAATTCAAGTTGTCCAAATTAAGTTCTTAGCATATTACTCATCCAAAATGAACTTTTGATACATTTACAGTAAGAAATGTACAAAATATCATCATGGAACACAATCATCACTTAATACCTTAATCATATATTTTTTTTTTTTGATCATTTTGACCCTTATAATGCATTTTTTAACTATTGCTACAAATATATCCTAGAAACTTAAGACTGGTTTTGTGGTCCAGGGTCACATATGATAAATAATGTATGTAATAAACATATTAACAGTGTATTTTATTACTTATCAGAATAATCTAATCTGTCTCAGAAACAACAAGGCTGCTTATGATCTAATCAAATCTTCTCAACATTTCTTAACATTGTACATCCTACATATTAGAGGTGGCACGGTTTATGAAAAATGTAGCCTCGTAGTAATCTAGTATGTGACATCAGTGTGTTTCCCTTTAAGCTCTGTCGGACACGGGCTGTGCTCGGACAGAAAAATGCGGCCCGATCCGCGCTCTATTACCTTTGATGACAGTGGAAATAAAACAATAGATAGAACTGCGACTGTATGCAAGAATTGTGCAACACGCATCCACTTCAGTTTATGAATGATTACATGATATAACTTTTTAATACTGTATCCTAAATTGTGGATAATTAAGCCATATATCATATGCTGAAGTACATTTCTGGAGTGTTAAAGATTAAAAGAAAAAAATAACAAGAAACCTACTATTTGCAATTTTAAATAAAAGGACACTCAGGTTGTAGAATGAGCCGGAATGGGTCGACATAGCTGACAGTGGCATTACGAAATGTACCCTCTTATGTACTCTGGATTATCGCTGCTCATGATGTCTTTGTTTGTGGGTGTGTGTGTGATACAAACACAAGAGCAGGATAAGCCTGGGTGTTTGGATTACTGTGACTGCTGGAGTCATTTCTTATACCCTCAAGTCAACAGATCTAACCCTTTTGTCGTTGGAAAGTGACCCTCGAGGGAGTAAGAGATGCAAGAGAGGCCCTGTTCAGTTAAATTCCACAAACACAACCAATTAGCAAATGTGTGGTGATGTCAGGTATGGTATTGCACTCAAAAACCTATGTAAAGATGCCAGGTATTGATACAGAATGCTTCTTGACTGTTTAAATCAACTATTTTTTTGATGACAAAAGTTTTGGAAGCCGTGTGCAAATGTGATTGACGCAACCTGAGTTTGTATTTTTTTTTAGACAAAAAATGTCGGAATAAGTGTCCAATGAACTTTATGGCTTGCAATAATCCAAAATCTGGTAAAAGTCCTTTCAAGGAGGAACCAAGGAGATGCTAGCTTCCTAGAAAATCATGGTTATATATCACTACTTGATATGAAAGAATTTAGCATTTGCTAATTTAGCTCATTAGAATTAGCATGCTAATAATTTAACAGCATTGCATGCTAACACCCATTCTTATAAGTAGCGACTGTAAATGCCTTTACTTTAAAAGCTCCCAAAGCACAACTACTCAACTTCCCTAATCAACTGTTGGCGGATGACCGTCCTGACCCATCCTTTGTAAGCAGTGGAGTAAGACGGGAAGAACAGAGAGAGGCACACCTACACACACCTGGATCAGGTTACGCAGGACAGGTGCACGAGCGGCTGGCCAGTGCTACAGATATTAGACAATGGCGTATCGTTTCTGATACGGGCCGGCTCAGCTATACACAAACACCGGGCTACTTGAGAACAATGTAGAAAGTAAACGATGTACATAATGAGGCTAAGGAAACCATTTTATTCTGCAGTGGCTCTTTAAACAGATCTAGGATGTGTTTCAAAACCAAGTGAGCTACCTACCTAAACAGCATTTTTGGACAAGTATGATACATATTTAAATATGTGTGACTCTGCATACAATGTTAAAAAATGCAGGGTAACAGAGTCCAAGACAGATATACAGGTTTTGAAGGCTCTTACCTGATTTGTCCTCGAACCAGAGGTCTGTTTTTGGTACGATTCATATTTGAGTCAAAGGGCACCTCGAAGTACTGTGGGGAGAAGAAAAAGAATGAAAATGAATACAAAAGGCACATTAACAACAACAAAAAAGGACAAACAATTATAACTGTGCATAGGGTTGGATGATGTCTAATGTGAAACATCGCGATGGACGATGACACCAAGCCCCACCCCACGACTGACAAAACAGTGTTTGCGCGAGCAGGTAAGAGAGGATTGAGAGCAGGAGTGATTGGGCGCGAGAGCATCAATTGCGCTCGGAAGACACATCAACTGCGCGTGAGGGTTTCATTTGAGTTAATTTTGACCGTTTCTTCCCATGTAGATCTGTTATCCTCTCGCGGAAATGATTTACCGTGCTCACCAGCATCAGTGGTGCGCTCACTTATTAATGGCATAGATTTGCCGCCATCGATTAAGTGTGTTTTTTGCGAGCTGGTTGCTGCTGCGGCGGTGCGGAGGATCGACCAAACCCTACTTGTGCATATTGTGCATATCCCATACTAATATTTTTGCATTGCGACAACACACTCTTGCTTATTTCTATTTGAATACAATACAAACTCAAAATGACCTCAAAGACAAAAAGACTTCTGAATCATAATACACTAAAGAATGAATTACAATTTGCTTTTTGACTCAAATGTACATAATATTTAGTGCATTTTGTATAATATTACACTTTGTGAACTGTGACACATTTTCTAATGATTCTTTAATAGAAAGTTTAAAAGAGCATTTATTTGAAATTAGAAATTTAATGACAAAATTGTCTTTACCGATCAAATAAATGCATCCTCGATGAAAAGTAAACATCTTGATGTTTAAAAATGGGCCCAGTTTCTCAGCGCTTTGCTCTGAAACATCTGCTGAAGATATCCAACAAATGCATGAAATTCAAACCCTTAAATGGATGGATATGAATGTGTGTGTTAGAGACAGAACGACAGAGGTTGCTTAGGTGCAACGGGGATGATTAAGGTAAAAAAAAAAACAAAAAAAAAAAGGTTTTGTGTTTTATGGCCTTCTGCTGGGAGTCTGCACAAAACTGACCTCGGGGAATCTACAATGTGAGACTAAAACACAAACACATGGGGGCATTTAGCCAGGAACCGGTTATTCAGTCTGTGAGAGACAGCACATGCACCTAATGAAGAAAACAGACAGCTCACTTTTCAGCTGAAGAATTTCAGGATCCATTTCTCCTAAAATATGACCTCCATAAAATAACTAATAAACAGATAATCCATTTCTCTTTTCCTCTCTTAATTTACTGTCCGTTTGACATCGGAAAAGAGTCCACGCTTAAAAATGCTCTTGTGGTAGGTAATACATTTCACACAGACTACATTTATATTTTTCTAGATACCTCGGAGGATGGGACCGTACCACTGTGAAGGAGAACGGGGGGTGAAAAATACATATTATCTGCGACGGTGCGTGTCTGTTTGGCCTTTCTAAGAGTCCCCTCGAGTTTAAAGACGAACCCTGCTAGTACTACTAGCTAACAAATGATAACATCCATCAATTACATGATCCTTCCCAATATGCACTTTTACATAAGGAGAAGGACAAAAAAAACTCATATTTAGACTAATGTACAACAAACAGACAGGACAATAAAACATCTCAAGGAGGTAAAAAAACAAAACAACGTGTCTAAAAGCTGTCACGAGAGATTGATGCGTTTCATTTTGTTTCAGCTATTTTTTGCAGTGTTTTCAAACTAGGACCAATGTCATCCAAAGTGATAAAGTAGCCTGATACAGTGCAGAGGAAGTTGAAGCCCAAAGTGTGTTGTATAAAGTTGAGTGGAGGGTCTGCTGAGTCTCAAATTTATTCTCTGGGCCAGCGGTGTTATTGCACTCGAGATCCTGGACGGGGCAGGGCACAGATGTGGCCGTAGCTGAGGCCCCTGCAGTTTTAGGGCCGAGGTGTTAATTCTATTTCCTGGGTCAGGAAGCACGTCAGAGGGTCACGGCAGAAAGAGAACCGCAGCGAATTTCTAGTGCTTGAATAGTCTCTGAAGTATTACCCGGATGCTAACATGACCATTCCAGAGTGTATCTTGGCCACCACTGCACATTTTAGACCTGTGAGATTTCAAAAGCCTTATTAACCTGAAAAAGTTTACATGAAAAAACTCCCAATAGTAAATATAAATGGTCTTGGGCTATGAATATGTAAACTGACAAAACAGTATATAAAAAAAAGCAACTGGGGTTTTAAGTGTTCTCAAGATGTTTTTGGTGCATGTCAGAACTAGTTAGTTCTTGGGCATTGTCTTATTTCGCAGTCTATCTTCATACACTTTTCTTCTCTCTGGTATATCATCTGCTTCATATCAACACCCCCAGACCCCTGCCACTTCTTCCTCTGTGTTTACTGCTGGTGAAGATCACGTTTTAAAAAACGGAAAGAATGTGAAAGTGTAAATGAATAAAAAGTGGGTGCATGAGATCACAGGCTGTCAAATCTCCATATCTAAGGTCCTGTATAATCAGATTCTTTGTTTCTTCTGTGAGTCTGCGCTTATTAGAATGTGTTAACAATTCAACAATGAATAGGCCTCATATTGTTATCAAATTGAAGAAGAGGAAAAAAGACAGCATAACTAGATCTGCGTTTCAGAAGCACACATACACACAGAGTCCATCGACATTTGAGGTTGGTAAGAATTTGAGGCGTTTAAAAGTCAAAAACACAGTAATATTGTGAAATATTAAAATAACGTTTTTCCAATATAACATGCTGTTTATTCTTATTTTTCAGCAGCAATTATGCCAGTGTTCAGTGTCATATGATCCTTAAGAAAACATTCTAATAATATGATCTGGTGTTAAAAAAAACATCATCATCATCAATGCTGAAAACTGCTGTGCTGCTTGTATACATTCTCAAGAGAACACTTTTTTTTATCAATTAATGTATCATTTATGAAAAAAACTGTACAGTAGGGTGCAGTAATATACATTTAAGTGACATATATATAAAAAAAATGCTAACTAAATTGTTATATAAAACAAATAACGGCTAAAAAGTGTGTGAGTAAGCATTTACCATGTCAGCACAGAGCAGATAAGACTGCCAAGGAGAGCAACCAATCAATGACTCTTTGGACAAGAGGTCCATCAGAGAGGTCAAAGAAGTGGGTATATGAGGAGAACTCATATCATTAATTACTGAAGTCTGGAGTATTATTTCTGACTATGTGATCAGAGGCTGCCAAACTCTGCTGCTCGAATCTGAAAATGTCAAACAAGCCCCTAAGCAACAGGACACTGAAGAGGTACACAATTACAGTGTAGACAGTATCGATGAAACCATTTCAGTGTTTTGCACAGACTCATAACATGAGATTTTGCAGTCTACATAAGTCCATGTCCAGTCTATTCACTAGGGATATATAGTCAAAATATTGAGTCTTTGCTGCTAAGCAGTGAAAGCTCCACTACATTTTGTGTGTGTGTATTAGGGAACCTCTAACTTTAATCCTCATTCCTCCCTTATCGACACCACAGTCTCAGTATATTTATAAAATTGCTAGATCAGCACAAGAGTGATACTGCAGAGTTCACTGTACTTGCAGTGACAGGGCTCTGGGTTCACTCACAGGGAAAAGCGCTGTGACTGCAGCAGCGTGATGGGACAAAGTGACAGGAACAGCAAACAAACGCTGCCTGGACTATGAGACCATACTAACTAACGCTGATGAGAAGCTTACTGTAACATTGACAGTGTTTACTGAAGAGAAGTGCATCCGAGGGCAAGCGCACTTACATAAACACACAAACAAACACACAATATTCAGGCTAAATATTCTCACGGAGAGAAACACGCGTGCTTAGAAGTCTGTGTAAATAGACATTTACAACACAGCTGCTGTATATGAAAAAGACATCGGCGTTGATCAGTAGAAATGGGTAAAAGCAAACACCACCTGCTCAAACACCTACTCAGCAACTTTTTTTTTCCTTCCACCTCTGCAAACAAAAAGCACAATCCAAATTCTCAATCAGCGCTGCTCGCATTGTAAGTACATGCATTCGGTGATAATTCCTCATGCTGTCAAAGTCCAGGTGCAGAACCAGAGTTCAGGAGTTGAGAGGTAATACTCCATCGATTTAACAAAATTACCGGCCAAATTTCTAAAGAACAGCAGCAGAAACCATCAGCTGCGAATCATCTCAAGCCCTTATGAAAGAGAAATTTCTCTTTAGTGACAGCGGCCGCTGAATCACCGAGGTTCAAGTTCAACCTGAGCTGCGTGAGTTTGCTAGAACCCTGCGCTGCAGGCCTGCAGAAACGGTTTGCCAGACTGCTATGCTCACCGTAGCAATTATATATATATAAAAAAAAAAATGTACTATGCTTTAAAAGTGCACTGGATCATGCTCCACTGAATTACAATTATGAATGTATACATATGAATGTGATGAATTATGAATAATATATACACAAGCATGTACTTTCCCATTTTGTGAAAATCAGTGAAGGTTGGTGGGCAAATAA
>JAUMHI010000053.1:14128142-14141617 GCA_032359435.1 Enteromius unitaeniatus | reverse complement strand
GCAGTGGAAGGATTTCAAAGAATTAAACTCAAAGAAACAGTTGCCAAATGAATTCTTAGATATAAAACATGAAAAAGTAGTTCTTTAAGTCCCATAAGTGAATAAGAGACAAAAAGATGATAAATACAAAAATGCTGCCTTAAACACAGGACACTGAAAACTAAAGAGCCAATGTGTCACACTAAAGAGGGCGAATACATCTGCTTTTGAAATGTAACTGGAAATACGTCAACACTAAATGCAGTGAGATGAAGTCCATCCTGCTCACTGTCATGCTTTAATCCCAAAGAAGCTTCGTGAAGACACATGCAAAGATCACAGGAAGGAATTAGCACATGCACAAGTTGGCTAAGAGCTGAAAAAAGAAAGCAGGAGATGGGAACATATTCTAGAGGGGATTTCCTTTCAGATTTCTAGATAAGAGAATAGCCATGCTGCATGTACAGTCCACAAAGAACCTGGATTTTAAAATAATAATAAAAAAGTTGAGAAAGCAATGTTTGCAAATGGGAATACCTATCTTAAAGCTACAACAAAAGTTTGAAAAGGAGGAAGAGATGGAATAATTGCAAAAATATGGTGGCTGTAGAAATATTTTTGTTAAAAGTCTTTTTGATAGCAACATCACACATTAAAAAAAAAACCCCAAAAAACCCACACATTTGCTGAACCAGTCTAAATATTTATTTATTAATATATATATATATATATATATATTTATTTATTTATTTAAGATTAAGATGATTGACAATTTGACATTTTAACACATTCAAGACTAGCAGTCTAATAATCTATTTTTATAACATCTTTTAGGATGGTCAAGCGGAGTACTAAATGTTATCTGTGCGTATACTCAATAGGACATTTCCTTGCTTCTATTAAAAAAGTCTTTTCCCTTAGTTAATAATGGTTTCGAACAGCATATGAAAAACAGACACTGACTCAGTGCTTGTCTGGAGTCACAAATTATCACCACAAATACAGCCCCACAGGTGAATCATGAACTAAAAACAGTCTACCAATGGCTTCTTCCGCTAAAAAAAAAAAAATCACTACCTTTTAAACCACTTACAGAGACAGGAATGAACAATAATACCACTCAAGTCAGTCAAAAGTGACACGGTTTCATGATAACACCCCAGATGTCAACAAATCACTTGCACAGAAACCAAAGTGAGCTTTAAGAGCAGATGTCAAGCTAATGAGGAAGCCTGAATCATGCAGGTGGCTTTTGATCAATGCAAACCCTAAGATTGTGCATTTGCGAACTCTTAAAATTGTTGAATGGACACACAGCCGTTAAAATGATTCAAATGCTGGATAATTCAGTGGTTCAGCACCAAAAATGCTCGTGATGACTAGCAGGAACAGCTACTCCTTTATGTTGAGAGCTACTATTAGTGAAAAAGCTTGCTTTTGTAAAAGCATGCAAAATAACAAACCAGCAACTGTACCTGACAACAAAGTGTGCAATTATTACTAAATGCAAGTTGGGTGCCACCTTGGACTTCCAAGAACAGAACCATTTTAAACATCTCACCACAAAACTGCTGTTCAAAGTACTGATCCAGAATGCTTCAGTTACTATAAAGCAAGACAAATATTGTTCTATTTGCCATATAGCCATTCCACAACAAGATGTGTTTACCTAAAGAGATTAAAGAAAACAACTAAATGAAAACTATCCTGTTCACACCTATCCCAGGTTTTGCTAATGGAGCAAGGTGCAATTTCAACACTGAAACTCTGAAGATGCCTAGTTGTTCTTATTATTTTGTGGCATTGGCAACCAACTTTTGCAAGCATTAGCATTCAACACAAGGTAGTGAGTATGGTGCTAACAGGGCTGCTTTTGTTAATTAGTTACGCATCTCGGTACTAAACAAAATGTTCCTATTGCTGTTGGCAGCTACCTTCACTCGGAAACAAAGAGAAGTAGACTTAATAAACATCTAGTTTTAACCAGCTAGCATTGGATAACTCCTTTGAAATGGGCAGGGATTTCTTAATTGATACCAGCATGCAAAAAACATGCTCCTGTGAGGTAAACAAGAAAATAACGGCTAAGACAACACATTATTCCTCAAATGACAGACGTCACTACCCTTAATTTCAATTTCCTCCTATTTTTTCGTTGCCCACTATTACATTAAATTACAGTGCTGTTTAGCGGCTCAGGACAGAATATGGGCTGCAAATGAAATGCCTCATTTTTTTAAATAATTTTGTTCTAAGAAAGAACATTGCCACCAAACAGAAATCACAAAAATAACAGCAGCTAATTTAGATCTTCTTGCGGGATACAAAAGGCACAGATGCATTTCCAATGGTTTTCCACAACCAAAACTTGTGAGCCAGAAAAAAAGACATGACAAGACATTAGAATGAGATGCAAAGGGATTTGATGGTAGTATGATACACTAAAGACTGGAATACAGCTTGACGGCAAGCATATGAAGCCTACAGTTCTACAGATCCGTTCAGAAGTTGTGTAGTTTACTCCTGCCTTGAAATGTCATTACGACATAGAGCATTCATGAACTTTAGCCTCAAAAGTGCTAGCACAACATTCTGGTTGATCAAAGACGGCCAAAGCTCTCCTTAGTATGAAGAAGTGCATGATCCTAATGGACGAAGTTGCCCAAGGAATCAGATCTGGCTCCACGTTTGTGGCATTCCTAGTCAACAGAGACTGCCTTACGTAGGAGTTTCCCCAAAAAATGTACTGAAATCCACTGAATGCTGATTAATTGGTCAACAAAGACCATGCAATAACAGCAGCACCATGTCTAGACCTGTAACCTCTGCTAACATGAACCGCATGCCAAGCTCTTCTCTTGTGTTGATGTGTACTCTTCAGAGAGGATTGTGGTAAATAAAAGGATGATAAAGTGATGAGAGCGGGGTGAGACATCTCGCGTGCGAGGGTGCAGGCACAGTGTGAAAACCCCTTTGATCAAACGTGCCGAACGTTGTACAGCTCCACCTGAAGAAGTGAATCCCTTTGAGAGGGTTTGTTGTCAAGATCCCATCTGGTTTTGACTCTACCTGTGTGGCTGGTGACATGCAAAGTCAATGAAGCCTCACAGACATGCAAACAAGTCTCACATGGGCGAAAGCCTAAACCACAAACACAAGGACCACGAGAAAAGACATAAACCACAAGAGCACCAGTGAACCCACACATGCTTGAAAGTCTAAATAAATATAAGGTAGCCCAAGGCTGACCAAAAGCACCACAAATTGCCCATTGCTCAAGACAATAAAACTCACTATGACTAGCACTTCATCAGAATGCAAGACTAACCCTGTATAAATGTAACATGCCTGAAGGTGAAAGGCAATAGTTATTGCACAATACAAGCCAAAGGAAAAATAAAAAACGTAGAGGATCTTTTTTTTTTGGCTTCACCACGACTTCTGACTTTAAATAAGGTCAAGGGATATCAAAACTAACACTGGTAGAGCAGATTACCCTGTCGGAAAGAAGAAATGTGTGATTCTGAAGGCCTTACCGAAATCGTATCGCTGTGACATGGCATTCATTGCCCACAGGGCAGCCCCTAAAACGAAAAGCACTTTCATCAAGTCACAATAATCAATGACGATATTGCCAAGGGCGTTTATTCATGTGCTTCCTGAGGAGAAAAAAGTTATTCCTGGAAAACAAAAGTGGGTTCTGAATGGTTAATATGTGTCATTTAGTGCCTCACAATAATTTATAGCTATGCGTGACACATCAGCACCGTTATATCGGTGAAGATAAAAATGTCGTAATGCCCAAATTCACTTAGTATTTAGTATAAAGCACTTAAAGTGGTTTCATTTGAATTAAATCTTTCATATATTTGAACAAAATCGGAAATAAATGAAAACATCAGAGAGAACTGTATTATCGATGCACCCTAATGAGTGCTTCTATCCAGAATGAAAGAAATCTAAAGGTCAAAAAATGATGTGCAACATTTATAATCTCCCTCAAATTGCAGTAGACTTTGCCATAAACAGCTGTTCTTCTCTAATTTCAATATGCCAAAGAAAATGAAACCCAACCCAAATGGTGAACAAATTACGGTATCAAATTTCCTGTGACAAAACCATGTTTTGAGGCTGACATTTACTAGAACAATGCCACCGCTCAAGCACATGTGCTCATATGGAGCCTGAAGCGTAATATCCCATAGTGTGGAGTTTGACATAGATTGACACCCTGCAGATCGGGGGAAAATTAACTATTAAACGCCAGCCTCTGTTTAAATATTCATTCTTATCCTGAACACCGTGAAATAGGCCATTGAACAGCCTGTGTGCCACCGTGCCATCTGATCAGAGATCGCCCACTGATTAGGAGTCTGTCTTTTCATGCTACCCTCCCCAACGGATTCAAAGCTTACGGCACAAATTAAAGCGGAGGTGACTCATCCCTATTGTTAAAGAAAGAAGTGTTAAACAGGCTCTCAATTTAAGCATCTATTAAATGCAGGGATCACCTTGGTGTTAATTCCTTCCTCAGACACGTTTTCACCTCCAGGAAAGGTGGCCTTGCTTCGAGCGCTCATTCGTCGTGATGGCGAGAATGCACCATCAAGGAGCTGGTCACATTGCGCAGTGGAACTAATGTGATTACCGAACGGAATAAAAGATTCATAAATAATTGATAGAGTACAGCATGAACCCCTAAGAGAACACCATGGGCACTTATTGGGCAATTTTATTGAGCTGTCATTGCGTTTTTTTTGCATGCTATGACTCCAAAATGTCAAAAACGTTAAAAAGAACTGATCGGGACGTCTTTAAAAAGCTGCTCAAGTGCCAGCCGGTTTTGCTTTGAGGATGCCACGGCAGTAAAACTACAGACCACAATGTCGTCATGCCGGTGGAATTTGCAAGCCGTTTGAAAACGTATCATCTGTCACTGCATCTCATGGGGCAACAGATAAAACTGCAGGATGGGGTGCTTCAAAATGAGACTGGCTGGTGTGATGTCTTAGGGGGCATCTGGTTACAACTTATGGCTCCTCCAGAGGTTCTGCACAGCAGCATGGGACCTCTAACGTGAAGAACGATGGCAGCACAGGTCCTGAGGGACACAAAGAGCCGTCAAGAATGCCGAAGCTTTAACAGATGGGTCCAGAGGAGGAAGAATTATGGCTCAAAACTTTAGACATGTGGCCCAAATTAAGATTCGAAAGATGCTGTCAGCTAATACGAGATTAGACTACAACTGGAAGTGAACTGTAGCAGGTATTACATATATAATTACAAAAATATAATTATGCATATATATATAACAAAAATATACCCTATGATCCAAGTTTAGGGTAATACTGCAAAAGATTGCTATTTCAAAATAATGCTGTCCAAGAAACCTGAAAAATATTTTCCACGATTTTCACAAAATATTAAATAATGCCAAATATTAAGTAATGACTGTTTTTAAAATTGATAAGACCACAACTGTTACTTGAGCGCTAAATTAACATATCAGAAAGATTAATGGCAGCTGAAAATTCAGCTTTGCGTTAAAAAGAATAAAACATATACATACATACAATTATTCTGTTTTAATGTGGAGTTACACCCTTAAGCTATGAAAAGAATTATTGAGCAAGAGCTCACTAGCAACCAAAATGCATACCGATATATAAGATGTGTTTCTGAGAGGGTGATTTCAATATGCAAAACAATTTTGAGACTACATCAATGTTATATTTTAATGATAGTCATCAAAATATAAACAAAGCTGTTCATTCCTCTCAGAGATCGAGTTTTATGTTCCAATCCCTCTAATTTTCTTCTCTCGCTCACACTCGGTTACAGTACATTGCTTCTGAAGCAGCCACTCTACGCATGCAAATATGGATTTTAAAAATGCATGGAAACTACAAGCAGACGACAATCATTCTTCTGTCTATGTGACACAAGATTAAGGGCGAGATGCCTGCAGTCAGAACAAGAAGCCTCGTGGGATAGCGGAGGCCTTCAGTTCCTGTATCTACATGAAACCCTATGTGGAAAAACATTCTGCGCTGTCAGATATGGAGATGTGATTATTTGGCATCCATGTGATGGGTCCTGTTCTTGTTGATCCGATGACATTAGGTTATCCCCCAACCAGGACGTTTTTTTTTTTTTTTATAGACTACGCATTAAAATTTCATAGCAAGCCTCATTAGAGAACAGCAACTCAGTCTGAATAGGTACAAAAACACTGATGATTCTATATTAAACCTTCTTCACAAAATCAGCAATCGTGTGAGTACTACTACAACGAACATTTCTATGGCAAACAGAATCAAAGATGTTGAGCACTTGAGCAACCCTGATCAAACCCCGAACACAACAGGAATTAATGTTTTCCAGAGCCATAAATCACTTCAAAGCTTGATTTGATATGCTGCTTCTCGAAAGTCACGCTTCTAAATTTGCATCTGAATATCTCTTGAGAGCTCCTCATATGAAGTAGAAGGTGCAGAACCTCCCGAAGCTTCAGATCATTTTATACCAGCAGGGGATTTCCGAGATCATTTCAACATGGAAACTCCAGAATTAACGATGAACACGTTTAAATGTTTTGAGATAATTAACGTCACTGCAAAAATGTCCAAAGCAACATTTAATCTACTGAGATGAGATCGGGCTATTAAGAAGATTAAATAATCAAGTATAATTACACTCAGGTTGTATTCTGCTTAGATCTTAACTTGTTCAAGAAAGAGATGAGACCATTAACAATCATTAATGTACAGTGTCAGAATCATTCTTAACCGCCCTGACATGTTTCATTTTTCTTTTGTTGGTCTAAGTATATACTTATACATTTTGGTAAAGAATTAATTTCCCTACAATTATTACAAATAAGAACAAAACGTACAATTTAATCATGAAATCTCAGCTAATAAGCATGCACTCTAAAAATAATAGGCTGTGATAAAAGCAATAATAACAGAATAATTTGTATGTTATAGAAATAGTCCTTACCAAAAGTGTTAGTGTTTTAGAAAAGACTAGTCTCTCAGACAACCCACCCACTAGTTGACAAAAACATGTAATAAAAAAGACAGGCAACAAAAGTGAGGTGCAGCACAGAGACAGGGTCAAGAAACTAGGTGTGTTTTGCTTCGGCTTGTCAGACGCTTGCCATCCTCTGACGACCCACCGCACACTCTCAGCCGTCTATCTCAACAGGAGACATGACACAAAACCACCCCTGAAATACCAGGACAGGATTTACAAAAACAACACTAAGTTGACACCTCACAGAAAAAGGCAGTGGGAAAATGTCCTTGTTGGTAAAAAGTTGCACTAGAAGTATTTACTTTTCCGTGGCCCCTTTCACCTGACTGCTGATTTCTAACCTTTAGCTTGAGAGAAAAAAAACCTTTTTGGACTCAATTATCAAATTAAGTTGAATTCAGAGTAAAGTTTTCATAGCAATCAACAGATCGCCCATGCAGCTCTACTTACTCGGACCTCAAAGCTACATCATCACAACAGCAGATTAAGACATATCTAGGTTAATATATTCATCATAAACTGTGGGTTGCAATTCAAGACATTTCTGTCATTGACATTTCTGACACTGCTGTTCAAAAGCATATGTTTTTATTAATTTTTTTTTTTAATGATTAGCCTAATACTTTTATTAAGCAAAGTAAGCATTCCTTTGATCAAAAGTGACCAGTACAACACACTTTTACAAAAGACGTGCGAAATCCACAATTCCTATTTACAAAAGATTACAAAGATTTCAGAATTTTACTCAAAGATGGCAGCAAAAAAGATGCGTCATGGTTTTTAACATTGATAATAATAATAAATGCTTCCTTACTAGCAAATTAGCATTTTTAGAATGAGAAGTATAAATTTGCCATCAAAAGGAATAAATCTATAACCCTGGAGCACAAAACCTTATACCTTAGCGCAGGTATATTTGAAGAAAAAATTTTCTTTTATTCATTCTATTATGCCATGTAAATATATCAAAACTTCATCTGGACACATTTAAAGATATATCTATATATATTTGCACCCTTAGATTTTTAAATAATTGCATCTCAACTAAATACTGTCCTGTCCTAACAAACTTTTCATCAAGCCTGTTTATTAGATGATAAATATCTATTTCAAAAATAGACCCTTATGACTAGTTTTGTGAAAAACATTTATTTTAAAATGTGGTATTTCACAATATTACTACATTTATTATAACCCACACCACTGCTCTGGGTGTGTGTTCACGGTGTGTGTGTGTGTGTGTGTGGTTGTTCACTTCTCACTGCTGTGTGTGTGCACTTGGTACATGTTTGATTAAATAAATTCAGCCTTGATGAGCATGAGAGAAAAATAAATAAATAAAATGATCAACCCCAGACTTTACATCAGTAGTATTAAAGCAATGATAAATGAACTGACTACCTGTCTGCCCATCCTTTGAATGTCTTCAAAAAAACATTCCAAACGTTTATCACTTATTACTGCAATTCTGTTTAGTACCACTAGTGGTGCAGAAATCCCTGTAACTTAAAAAAAAATGCAAAATGTACTGAAAGATCCAAATCCACAATCACATAAGACATAACTATATGTCACGTATAGAGATACAACTGAACACTGTGTCCCTTGGCAGAATGCAGTATCAACTTTGGCTGGCCATTGTTAGGGGATTCTGGGTTTTTACAGCATTCCTGACAGTTTCCAAACAAGGTTCCACTGAAATAAGAAACCACAAAATTGCAATGTGACTTCAGGAAATACTCCAAGGAACCAAAGGCTAAAAGCTACAGCCACTGAATCCCAGGCCTGTCATTCTCATCTCAAAGTAAATCTCATCACAGTCACAAGTAAACACAAACGGAGACAAACTCGACTGGTTCCTGAGGTACCAAAACTCAACTGCTGGGTGTTTGATGTTCAAATCCACAGGCAGCAGAGCTCCACCTTAACTTTGATTTGTTTGTCGTGTGTTTAGTGGACTCTACAAGTTTAAAAAGGATCATCTTTGATCATGGCAAACCGCACGGGGGTGGCAGAGATGTTTTATAATGGAGGAAGAAAAAAAACTGGCACCACATCTAAGGATGTCATTCTTCTTTTATTTTCCCCTCCGGAGTTATAAAAACCCGAAGGATGAGTTAAGAGCGGAGATCAGTTACCGCCAGGTATGGGTGTGCCCAAGACCTGTCACATTACACAAGATGAGTCAGGACTAGAAGAATGAGATCAGAGAGTTACTACAATGACCACATAGCACGTGATTTGCGGCAGCTGCTCGGTTTTACTACAACAACAAAAACAAAGCTGCTCTCCGCTAAGATAAAATGGTGTGCATCACACAGACGGCACTCCGAATAAATGCAATACAATCAGAATGGCTTTCATTAGCCATGTGTAAGGCAAAACTGTGTCAGAAGGATATACACACCAGGAATTTGTCTTTGTACAAGCTTCTAGCGGATACGATGACAATCACGTCAGTTTCTGCATGCATACAGGTCTCTAAGACTTCAAACAATGCTTGAGGCTTCAAGAACAAAGAAACAGCCTGTATACAATATCTCTGTTATTCTGTTGCACTGTATTTGCACAGCATAAACAAATCTGCCATCAGGCACCCAATATAATTTACATCCAACACTTGGACTTTAAACCACCTTTACAAATACAACAATAAACTCTGCATTACTACATGCATTTATTTCTAGAGGCAGATGCGTTTTTTCAAAGCAACTCTAAAGTGACATTTTACCACTGTGGACTTTTGGATTAAAACTCCCGATTTTGGTGAAGATCTGATTTACAGGATTATTTTTGCATTTCATTTTTGGCCAGAATGACTGCATAAATGCATCAGTCGGTGAAAGTGTTTCTAAACCATAAACATATTTGGCTCATAATAAATATAGCCGACAACTTTAAATATCTTTAAACCCAAGATCATTCATAAAAAAAATAAAATAAGTAAAATCTTAAATAAATAAATAATATTAAGTAAACTTTGAGAAAATACAAAGGGGGATTCATCACAAACAGAACCTTTAGAAATATAGATGTTCTTGGTTTTTTACAGTATCGTGTTTTAATTTTAACAAATGTTTTTTTCACTCAATCAACTGTGTTAATGTAGTAATATATACATATAAAATAATAATAATATATAATAGATAAAATGCATTTAAATTAGTTCTTTTACTAATATAATGTCCACATTCCAAATAACTAGAAAAAAATCTATCAAATTAAGTAATTCACCTAATTATCCAAAATTACATCATGTGTCTATTTTCAGCAATTCTTTGGAAAAACAGCAAAAATACTTGATTTATTTATATGATTTAGGTCATGCCATGCACCCCTGCTGGCAAGTGTGACGCACTACTACGGCTGTGGATAAATGTGTACACATCCACCACGCAAAACCAAACTACAACTCTGAGAAGGAGGCGAGACAGAGAGGCCAGACACAGGCTCTTTCCATACCGTAACGTGTTGAGTGAAGACTCTGTGCAAATGCCAACCGCTTGCCACAAGAAAGCCAGCTCCACAGTCTATGGATTAAATGTCCTCTGAAGCAGAAAAAGCCTATTAGTCTCAGACTGAACCTTCAGAAACACTTGCAGAAGTCACAAGGCCATCTAGACACAGAGCGAAGTAAACCAAAGTATGCATTAGAAATACCCAAGTTCCACTTAAAAAATAAAACTACCATCTGATACCTGTGTTGCAACATGCTTTTTGGCATATAAAAGCACACGTGATTGATGAACCTGTTCTAAGTACTCCATCCCTCCTCACTGTTCCTGCTCAATTAGAACTTCAAAGACAGCACATCAAACGCAACAAATTTACAGAGCGCCCATCTGTCCGCCTTCCCTCGCACCGTATTCAACCGTTACCTCAGCCTCTCAGACCTTGTATCCATTTCATTGTAAAATGCGCTTAAAGGCCAGGTGAGCCATGATTTTAACTTGCGCAAAGACGTCAGTTATAGCTAATCAACCTTTTCTCCATTTCTATGACTTCTAAAATAACTTGGAGAACGAAACTGTGAGATTTCTTCAAACCTTTCATGCCAATCCAAGTTTTTCCCCCATGTTTCCCCAATTCATCTGTGCGTTACTAATTTAGCATCAGTCTGTTATTCAGCATGCTTACCACCGAGATGATTCTGGCACGTTTTAATAATTGAATTAGCAAAACTTGAAAATTCATGATTAAATCATTTCATAGAGATCACACACAAAATATGAATGTTTTTAATACACTTCATTTTCTATATGATTTATACAATTCAAAGGTTTGATGACGAATCTGCAACAAAGATGTACTAAATTGATCAAAAATGGCAAAAATCACAATAGTAATTCACAGTCACAATAGCCCCTTGCAAACTGCATTTCTAGGAACCAAGTTATAGGAACTAGCCGGTCAGGTAGTTCCCCGGATTTGAGAATAGAACAATGCAATGATTAAATGCACTGCAGAGATGCCACCGAGGAGAAACAAGGTCGTGGTGTACAATCTTCCAGTATCTTCCAGTCTTCCAGGTCATCAGATGAACTCAGCCCATTGTGAGATTGTGACCTTCAACAAATTACAGGCCATGCCACGGACCTTGGTCAAGAAGCCACAGGCCTTATAACAAGTTGATGTAAAAATCTTTAATTTGGTTAATACTCTCGAGTCACGAAGAGCATTACAGCACAGAACGTACTCCGCTTGCAGCAGAAAGCTGATTGCAGATGGAGCAAACAAGAGCATATGCAACGCGTGCCTCTCGCTCTCTGTTTCTTCTCAGTCTAGCTTGGCAAATGCTTTCATCTGAAAAACATCAGAGCGGCACGGCTAATCTGGCCTAATGTATTTTTTAGATACACAGCAGGAGTGGAATGCAAAAGACTTTACAATTGGCTCACTTAAGCGCTGATTTCTTTTCTTCCCCTCTAAACTAACGACAAAGTGTACTGAGAGAGCCCATATCGAGTGCTTGTGTCCCGTGTTTGTGAAACACACAATGTAACTCTGCTGGCCATTGCGGCACCCACTGAAGTCAGGCCAACGCTGCAATGAGACTTCATCCATCTAGCTGTACACAAGCAAAACAATAGAAAAATCAACAGACCGCCAAGTAGGCAATTACTCTGGCTGGAATGCTTGTGCAGAGTTGAGGTTAAGTACCAAAACTAGCGGGTAATACATTTCTAACCATCTACAACAGGATTTGTGTGGTCTGCCCTGGGCCTGCATCAACACATCTAGCCAACACATTTTTTTTTTTTTTTTTTTAAATGTTAGATGTCTAGTTTTGCAATCATGAATAATAAACCAGGGTACAACCTACATTTTTGTTAGTGTACAAGTAAAGGCCACTGCAAGTGAAATACCTAGATTGCACAAAAAAAAACATTGTACACAGCACTCACACCGATTCCATAATAATTAGTAGATATATAAAAAGCATGTAATGTATAAAAGTAGTATTATTTCCTTATAATATTAAATACAAAAATGAATACTTGTGTTACTATAATAGACAAAAAAGGCATTCTGAAGCAGGGAAAAGATTATTGTAAAATTAATTCTGCCATTCGAAAGAAAACTACATCTACAAATAGATCTAAAAGTACACAACATTAAACACGCACAGCTTACACACACACACACACACACACACACACGTGTCGGCAATGAAGTGGTCTAACACTTGCTAGCTTGTTCCAGCTTGATGTCAGGTCACTTGGCTTTATATGAACTGTTTTGTCCAGTCACGTTCTGCTGAGTGTGCAGTTATTTTATGAATGTGCATGGGGTGACTGACCTGATTGATGGAATTGGCTGTACAGGAGGAGAGACCCGTTCCGACTGAAGCCATCAAAAAAGTGACAGGGTCAAAGGGCACTGGAGCCATGGCATAGCCGGCAGCTGCCGTAGTAACTACAAGAGCTATGGACAAAAAGAAAGAGCAAGGTTACATATTCGCTTATTGATTTAGTTACAATGGGAACTGCAGTTTCAGCAAAAACGTAATACCATAAGTATATTAAAAATTAACGAACAAATAAGTAAACGTTTTCACATTAAATATAATGGAGTTTTAAAATCTCGTAAAAGTGTCTGCTATTTGCCCTCTAGTCTTACAATTAAGAATCAGAAGAATATTGATGTGTATTGATTACACATCAATAAATGTTTTGCATATCATATCACTAAAAGTTGTCAGAAATATAATTTCATACATCTTACGCAAACTAATTATGAAGAACAAATAAGTAGAATCCTTATAGAATGCCGGGCCGGGTTCGGACAGATATTTAGAAAGGATGCTCGTGTTCGGGTCGGACTCGGTCACATCAGCGTGAATGTGTGTCTGTATAACGGCGGTGTGCGCTGATGCTCTCATCGGTTGACATTTCCGAACGCCTTCCTGCAGTACCATAATAAAAGCGGGCTTTCCACACAAAAAAAGTGCATGTGTC
>JAUMHI010000053.1:14104835-14128042 GCA_032359435.1 Enteromius unitaeniatus | reverse complement strand
TTAATACTGTATCCTAAATTGTGGATAATTAAGCCATATATCATATGCTGAAGTACATTTCTGAAGTGTTAAAGATTTAAAGAAAAAATAACAAGAACCGTACAGAACCGAAAACCGTGATACAAACCGAACCGTGGGTTTTGTGCACCGTGCCACCCCTATCATTCATACAAAATACATAAAACATATCCTACCTGTTAATTTGACTTTGGAGAGTCGTGCGTAAATCCCTGGTAAATCACTGTATTCAACCTTTAACTCCTTCCATTGCCGGGCCTCCAAGCGAGCTGCCCTGGCCGCTTCTGGTTCATCCGGGTCAGGTGGAGGCACCACAGTACCAGCTTCAGGCTTTAAGGCTGGGATCTGCTGAACCTGACTGAGCAACGAATCATCTCGATCGTCCAGCACAGAGGGAACATGCTCCTGCTTGGGTCTAGCTCTCTGGCAGAGACCGCTGCTGCTTTTCACATACTGCGAGGAGGAGGAAGAAATATGAATAAAAGCTGAATCTTTCTGGCTTTTTAATTTGATAGATTTCAATTTAATCCATTAAAACAGCAAGATACAGAGAAATGGCATTTACTAAATTTAATTTGCATAAATAAACATTATGTGAAAATAATATCTGCCTGCATATATATTATAAGAGAGCTGGCTCAAAAACAACTAGACAATATTAATAAATATCACAAATGACTATAAATATATCCTTTTCGAGCTGAATCATCCTGGACGGAGTATTACTGGTTACGCATGCATAAAGGCAGAACCTCACATCCTGTACCTGTCTCTTCAGAAAGCAGAGATGCTGGAACGTGATCCATTCTGCTTGATTTTTCCTGCAGAGCTGAAGCAGACTCCTGGCACTCATGTGACTCCCAGCAGCAGCATTTGCAACGAGCTTCTGCTGCACACTCACACCAACCAAACCTCCAAGACAACACATTCATTCACAGTTTTGTTTATGCAAGAAAAACATAAATTCAAAGGTAGAATAAACTGAAAATATGTGCCACAATATGAAAAAAATGTAATTCCTGTTCACAATATTACTTTTATAACTGGGTATCACATAATAATAATAATACATGCATAAAAATCAAAGTTTGCACTGAGTCAGATCATGTAACTTTATGAAATATGTCAAATCCACTCATCATTTACTTAACCTTTTTCTTTATTTATACTGTGTTTTATAACCCCTGTTCATCTATTTGCAAGTCTTCGTTTATCTGCGAGTTTATTTGTAAAGCATTTAATAAAAATTAATAGCTGTAACACTTGAGAGGACACCCATGTTCTTTTCTGATGTAAACAATACATAATGTATGACAGTCTCAGCACATACATGAATGAATACAGCATTACTTAACCCAAACAGTGGACAATGTCATTCAAATGATGATTTGTCGCAAGCAACATACACAGAGCAACGCAGAAAAACACTTCTATGTACGCCAGTGCATGTAGTTCAGAGGATTCCTTTTAAAATCGGATCGTGTCGTGTAAACGGTGTTATTTTAAGGTCACGCGGCTGCAGTAGCGCTCCGGCGGCTAGGCTAACCGGCTAGCAAAATGCCAACTTCGATAAGCGGAAGTTCACATATGCCTCATTAATGTGATATAATTATTAATACCATCACGTGGAAAGCATTTCCAGACTCCCGTCAGTCTACTACATGGTGTTTTGTACATGTTCCTCAAGCGAACGACCGGCTACCGCTGAGTCCCCTTCACATGCTGCAGCGCGCCATCTTGACCTCGCTGTCGGAAGAGAAGTGTTTCCTGTGACGTGTTTCCTGCTGGAAGGCACGCGCATGCGCACTAAGCAAAGTGCAGTGCGCTTTGAGTTACAAGTGTGCTAATCCTAGAAAACGATAAAGGCTTATAGGATATAATTTATGCAATAAAATATTAGGATGGGCTTATTGAAGGTCCTGTATGTGATTCAGAATTTCCTAATACCGATACAGTAGTTTACAATCTTATAACTCCATATAAAAAGAGTTGATTTAGCCCATTTTGTGAAATATTGTCTGTTAAAGATCTCCTAATAAAATCAATTTCAATTTTATCAGTAAATACACTCACATCTCTTGATGATCTTAAACATCTTCCTCCGGTATTAAAGGCCTGATGGTTGAAACCCGCCATCCAAACCCATTTCCCTGATTCATCTCATTCATTACAGCCGCTTCCTGGCCAGCCCTCCCATCCTCTCCTAGCAGATTACATGATCTAATCTCACCCCCCTATCCAGATGCAGCTCTGATGAATGTCAGCAATGCCCAGCGGTACGTTCTAACAGCCACAGATCATAAGCTCTATTCAGCTCCCACAGACAGGAGTTGTGCAACAAGATGGGATTGCAGCTTTGACCCTGTGAACTCTTTTGAGAGTGGTTTAACTGGAGGTGCATGCTATTGTATTGGTAGGTTTTGTCTGACTCAAAATCACACTATAAGAAAAGAATAAATGAGCCTGCAGCACATTACAATAGTGCAGCTGATTTGGATGTAAATGAACAGGGTTTTTTGTTGTTTGTTTGTTTTTAACTGGAATCATATAATGTGTACATACAAGACATATCTTAATCTATTATGCTTAAACCAGTCCCCTAAAAAGTTGCACAGTGTGACAAAATCATACCCAAATAAGGACCAAATTTCATTGGCAGGATTTTGGAATAATTAAATTTCACTATAGATTGGCTTCCTAGTAAATTATAAGTAAAAAGCAGAGCAGACAAAATGTCCTGCTGATTTTAATATATATATATATATATATATATTGCTCAAAACAATAAAGGGGACGCTAAAATAACACATCTTAGAACTGAATGAATGAAATATTCTTATTAAACACGTTGTTCTTTACACAGTTGAAAAATGAAGTGGAAAAACACACTTCAGGCCGATCCAACTTAGATGTAATGTCCTTTAAACCAGTCAAGATGAGGCTCAGTAGTGTGTGTGGCCTCCACGTGCCTGTATAACCTCCCTACAATGCATGGGCATGTTTTTGATGAGGTGGCGGATGGTCTCCTGAGGGATCTCCTCCAAGACCTGGACTAAAGCATCCACCAACTCCTGGACAGTCTGTGGTGCAACGTGGCATTGGTGGATGGAGCAAGACATGATGTCCCAGATGTGCTCACTTGGATTCAGGTCTGGGGAAAGGGCGGGCCAGTTGGTGTTCTCTGGCAAAAGCCAAACGTCCTGCATGGTGTTGGGCTGTAAGCACAGCTCCTACCTGTGGACGTCAGGCTCTCATACCCCCCTTATGGAGTCTGTTTCTGACCGTTTGAGCAGACACATGCACATTTGTGGCCTGCTGGAGGTCATTTTGCAGGGCTCTTGCAGTGCTCCTCCTGTTCCTTCTTGCATAAAGGTGGAGATGGCGGTCCTGCTGCTCCTCCACGTCTCCTGATGTACTGCTTGTCTTCTGGTAGCGCCTCCATGCTTGGAGTTAAACTGTGTTGTTTAAGTGTTCCCTTTATTTTTTTGAGCAGTGTTTATATATGTATGTATTACATATTCACTGTAGTAAGATATTAGTTGTAGCCTGTAATTAAATACAATTCAGACAATGAAATAATAATAATAAACGATCCAAAACACCAGATAAGTATGTCTTTGCTAAAGTTGTTTGACCTTCTGATGAAATAAAAAAAAAATTCAGTGTCATTCAGTCAGATTCATTATTGTTTTGCTCCACGTTTTGCAGCAATTCATGTAATCTGATTCCCCAAGAATAACATAATTTGCGTGCTTGTTGACAATGCATTGAATGGAAAAATGAGGATGAGAAAATAAGATCAGGAAATTGTTTGTTTATTATAATAAATGTTCATAGTGACAAATCTGATTGAATGCTTGCAATTATCAGTGAAAAATATTCCTCATTTATAAGAGACTGCAGAATTTATGTAAAAATTGATTGTATTCACTTCATACGTTCAACTCGAGTTGACTGTGAATTGCCTTCACAAAGACAATATGGTAAACATGTGGTAATGGTTCTCACTGTGTCCTCAAGTGCCATTTGTAACCAAGGATGCTGATCAAGAATGCTCACACTCTTTGTTCTTCTGGACTTTTTCTAAGTGCTGCCCTCAGCCTTCAGAATTGACACCTACAATGACTATTGTCATATAGAGGTGTGTGATAATTGAATTAGATGCTCCACAGGATAAAGACTATAGATACAGAGAGGTCATAAAGCTAGACATGCCTCCACATCCTGCTCAGCACAAGGTTTTCAGTTTTGACCAACCTGAGAGGCAGATGGCCTGAAGGGCTTCAGAACAATGCAGCCTGATTGGGTGGATCTGCTTTTTACACAGCGCTTTTCAGAGCACACAGACAGAGGTCTTATCCACTGTGGTGGTCTTTCATCATGTCAGAATTGTAGCATCTTGAGATAGACTTTAAGCATTCTTTCAGGGCAAGAAAAGAGAAAAGAAGACCCACAAACAAAGGGACTGTGACAATATAATGTGAAATACACTGAAGGGTTTCTGTTGGGGGTCACGCATTGATGGAAGAGATATACGATATGATGTAAAATTGAGCTCAAGGTTTTCATTCATAAAGCGACTTGTGTGTATGCTGGAGCAAATATGCCTACATGCATTTGCTAATGCACAACATCAAATATTGACTGAATTATAGAGTTTTAGCTATAGTCGCAGTACAAATACACTCCAAGAGATATAAACTTGCAATTCTGCCTTTTTTTCTCAGGATTGCGTGATATTAAAAAAAATTAAATAAATAAAGTCAGAATTGCAAGATTAAATGTCACATTTCAGAATTTTTTTCTCAGTATTGCATGATATAAACAAAATTGTTAGAAATAAAGTCAGAGTTGCGAGATTAAAAGTCACAATTTTAAATTCTTTTCTCACAATTGCAACTTTATTGACTTTATTCTCGCAACTGTGGCTTTATATCTCAGTTGTGACTTTTTCTCATAATTATATAAAGTAAAATAATTGTGAGAAATAAAGTCACAATTCTGCCTTTTTTTCTCAGAATTGCATATGTCAGATATAAACAAAACTGCGAGGAATACAGTCATAATTGTGAGATCAAAAGTCATAATTGTGACTTTATTCTCTCAATTGTGAATTTATATAATTCTGACTTTTTAATCACATAAAACAAAACTGTGAAAAAAATAAAGTCAAGCATTGCAAGACTAAAAGTCACAATTCTGACTTTTCCCTTTTTTTTATTTACAATTTTCAATTATGTACCTTAGAACTAAACTCAGCACAGAACTTGGTACGTGTTGGTGCTATGGAATGGTGGCATGCTAAAACAATTGTGAGTAACCCCCGAGCCCCAGGCAATGTAAACCGAGCCCTAAAGGGCCATTAGTGGACCCTTAAAGATTGGGAACCCATAACTTCTCTGCACAAACTTGTCTGCACCCCTTTTTAACCAGTCAAAGTCATTTTTTATGATTGTTTACTTGTTAGGAACAGGAGGGTGGGCAAAGAAGATGCAATGAAAAACCCCCCAACTGCTCCCATAAACTCCTCATCCCAATAAGCAGCGGGTGCCATGACCTGTCATCACTCTTGCTCACCCATTCGTGATTTACACACTCTGTCCCTGTGGGTTTAAAACTTGCACTAATCCTTCAGGGATGGCCGTTTGAACTGCCGTGGAAGCTGCCCAAAGAGAGGGAGGATAAAACCCGAAATCCAAGACAGACAGCCACACAAAACTCCGAGCAGAAACAGATGCAGGGAAGCTCCTGTGTTTATAATTGATTTTCAAGGGCAGCGTCTTGTTGTCAGAGTTTGTCTAACAAGCTTTCGCCTGGCGCCCTGGTGCTCGTCAACCACGGGGCGTCAGATGCGCCGGGCCCCTCCTTTCTTCACTCGGGATGGCACCATCCAGAAATACCAGGATCAGGCTGTGGAATGAGATTATTTTAAGAGATAGAAGTCTTGAAGTCTCAGCTATAGATAAAAAGAGGGAGTGTTAAAAGGGTAGTTCATCCAAAAATAAAATTTGCCATCATTTACTCACCTTTATGTCAATTCAAATTTGTTTGATTTTTTTTTTTTTTTTAAAACATTAAAAAGCATTTGACATGTCCAATGGAACCCAATATTTTTGATCCAAAAAAGGACATACACTGTTCATATATATATATATATATATATATATATATTTCTGCTCTTCTGCTCACAAGGCTACAAAATACAGGAAAAGCAGCCCCCCCCCAAAGATTCTTTAATGAACTTTATAATACCAGCATGTAAAGGAAACAAAAATATTTTGTAATATTATACAGTCACTTTTAATCAATTTAATGTATCCTTGATGATAATGTGTGAAATGTGTAAAATTGACTTGATTGAAGCCTTCGCTCACTCTCAAATCAAAATATTGTTCGTATTACATTTTTTTTGTATACGTTCTTTAAATAATACTTTATTAAGAGTGATATACATTCCAGAAAAATTCTTTGGGAAGCACTTACATATTGTGGAGCCACAGGTATTCCCAGCGACTACGTCTTTGTCCTTTATGTTTACGTCCAAGCTCATGCCTTCTTTGTGAGATTCGAGGGCTAAGCCAGTAATTGGCCATGGATCATCAATCTTACAAAGCTTCCCAAAAGCTTTTCACCCAAACTTGTGAGAAGACGAATGAAAGTGAGTTGCCAGCAAGCAGGCCCTGGGTGGAGCGATCAAGCAAGTCTGCGGTCTTTGAGAAACCACAATGTCGGGTCCAACTGAAGAGTCCATCTGGTTTATGTCACATAACCCGTTCTTTGTGTCAAATGTATATGAGACACTTCATGTCCCTTTGAGGACGCATTGGCAGACAGACAAACAGGCAGGCACATTGTTTGTGTAGGGCTGAGTGGAACGCAGACCTGTCGCGATCATCAAAAGAGTTCCACCCTGCTTATATTACACAAATGTCTTTAGTATGGTTTCTGTGCCGAGCATGAAATTGAAAATGTCTTCAGAATTTCAATGTGAAGAAAAACGACTTCAATCCAGTCTGCATTTATGGTTTCCACTTATTGTTTCTGTCTGATTTATTGACTGAGTTAGAGTGTTAGGCAGCGTTGTCTTTCATTTTGCACTGTTCTTTCTTAATGGATTCGGGGCTCTTGTTGTTGGTAAAGGGGAAAAAAAATGTTTGCAGGAAGCCATATTTACAAAGCTATCAAGCCATTTAGTCCAGCGTGAGGTCAGTTGAACCGTAGCATTTGTTTTCAGACTGTATTGGGTTTGGCTGAACTCTGGATGTCCATGGTTTGGCCTCCTCAGAACGCACAGGAAGACTCACAAATTTGTCAAAACGGGAGGGATGGAGTCGAACGGCTCCTAGAGCAAGTGTGGTTTCTGGGGTCATGACAATGTCTCTGCATTTCTCGTCGATGGAGATACAGTATGGGTTTCCCATCAGCCTGCATGTGTTATTTATCGACTTGGGCCCGTCCAAGTTAGCCTGTGTGTGTCCATAAGCGAACCCCGGAGCCGCTGCTTTGGGACAGATCCTCAAATCTAGGCCCATGCTCAGTCCAGGTCTTAAAGACGGGGTAAAAAATGTCCATTTCTCCTCGGCGTCCGAAAGTAATCAGTGGTGTCATTGTACCCGTAAATCTCCTGTCCGGCAGTGGCTGGAGTCCCAGATGGAAACCCATCCCTTCACGTCGTAAATTATGAAGCATCCTTGCAGAACCGGACTTCAGCTGTATATTTCTCAAAGTGAGGGGCGGAGGGCTGCAGAAATACTGCAGAACTATGGCCTTCGAAGTCAATTTGCAAAGTGGGCCGCATCATATTCCTCTACAGAGATAAAAGTACATTTCTCCTTCTTACTCTTTCAGTATCGCTCTCGTTCTCCCTCCCTTTAGAAGCAGAACTGCCTCTCAAAGCACCAAGCGCTTTTTCTTGCAGCTCTGCTTCAGAATACTGTGAAATTTGATTTAAAATAATCCTGTTTATGTTACAGCAAAGCAGCTTCCTCCTGTGCCTCGTCCTGGGAAATGACCTGTTGTTGAGCCTATAGGACACATAGAGTGACAGACATGTGAATGGAAGCAGAAAAAATATGCTGCTGGTCATGAATGAAGTTACTGGGAAGGTAAGCACATTGAAAAGCACTCAAACGCAACTCCAAACCTCTCTGACATTTATTGCTGTTTTAAAAGCATAAGGCAATTTTCGAATTTCCTATCAATAAAAACAGACAAGAAACAAATTCTTATCTCAGTCTGGCTGACGGGAGACATCTGTTTTCATCTCCGTAGCTATATATCTTCCACAGTCGGGCATCTGAAGTACCTTATGTTGATTTGGGATGTGAAATTCAACACGATTGTGTAGATGTTGTGCAGCCTTTTTTGCTTAAGCATTTCAATATCAAAAAACACGCAGATGTTTCAGGTCTGTGTTCCAGATTGAAACCAGCACAAGTCATGTGCTGAATAATATCATCTTTCCCAAGTCACTAACATGACATCTTTGGTCTGAAAATACAATGTAAGAGCAGAGGTGCTTAAAACTTCTCACTATGAAAAGTTTGAATAACATATACAAAATACATAAATCAAATTCATTCCCTACACTTTAATGCACAAACAGAGCAGAAGTGCTAAAACATAAAAATGAATAAGAGCTGAGACTCTGACAAAATGACAAAAAGGTCCATAAAAGTAGTTCAAATTACCATAATTCACTTTACAAAATCTGACTTTTTGAGTTCCAAAGAAGACATAAACTCAAACAGGTTTGGAATGGCATGATTTAGTAAATTATGGCAGAATTGTCATTTTTGTGTAAATTATTTGAATATTAGCAGGTGTGTTAGTATCTTTGGGACGGTTCATCTCCCTGTCCCTGGTGTTTGTAAGATCCGTCAGGCAGTTTGGCTGCTGGACCCAGTGGACAGGAGGGCCCCAGCAGGACTGTTAATCATCGCACACACTAAACGAAAGTACTAATGAGACACCAAGGTCACTGTCTGTCGTGTGTGAGGACTGATTTCCAGCAGCTGTGATACATTAAAGACGTGGTGTCTTACAGTGATGGCTTGCAGGCATATTAAATAGACCTTTCTGGTTAACATCTCCTGTTATGGCTTACGTGTTTAACTGGAACCTTTTATAATGACACTAGCTTGAAATAACATGATTTAACATGTTTAACTAAGAATAACAGTCCAATTAAACTGATTTTAGAGTTGAGGGATACAGATTTTTTTTTTGGCTTAGTGTTGCTTTTGGACCAACAAACGATCTTCATCAAGGAACATGTTCTAAGTGGACAAGTCAGGTGTGAGGTGAGAAGATTCAAGGTAGCAATTCTTCTGAAAGTGATATTGAAATATCATAACCAATCAAACATATTTTATGTAGAACTGAGGGAGATTCTGGACCAATGAGATTTTAGTAAGGATGGGGCTACATAGAATAAAGAAATGGAGACCAAGCAGCCTAGTAGTTACTGCAGTCAAGGCCAGTTTGGACAAAAACTTGCATGGAAAAGATTTCAACACTAATCTCCTCTAGACTGATTGGGAAACTATATAAAGCTTATATCAATATCAAACACCCCTCTATCCTTTAATATCAGCTTTTTGTCTTCACAGACAAGGTCCTACCTGAACCAAAAGTTGAACAATTTCCATTTGTCAAGAAACCCACCAACATTGGTGGTCTACGTTATTAACCGCCCTCGATTTTGTTAGACCTATGCTCATTTTTCCAGTCTCCTTTCACAACCCCCTTCCTGTCTCAAATGTGCCAAAATGACAGAGTGCAAAAAAGGAGCACGGTGGCAAAGAACGCACCAATCCCATCAGTGCATGACTTTAATTACCAGGCCATCGGTTCGGCATAATGGGGAAAAGGTGGATATGCAAAAGACTTTAATAATTCATCCAACTTTTTCTCATTTAAACTTCTCTACATTCTTTTCTCCTTCGTTTTGTTCTTCAGCTCATTTCTCTGAAGCATGCCCAATAATTTTCTTTTAACAAAAAACATTTGCATAAGCGAAATTATCTGCGCAACAGCGTGTCACACAAAAAGAATGAGCTGAGCACAGGAGCACAGGTGGCTGAAATCAGCCTTTATGGCTCACTGTTGCCTCCTCACTCTCCCTTTCCGTTTCTCCCATGTGCTAACTATCTTTCTCTTCAGCTATAATGGATATCAGTGTGGCAGCATGGTTACTCCCTGGTGTTCATGACTAGAGGACTAAAGCTGGTGTTGCTAGAGTCTCTTTGAAGAATGAAAAATGCTGTGGACCAGATTTCATCCATCTAGAAAAGACTCTAGAGTCAATGCCTCTAAAAAGACTTGGCTACAGCTACCCATTATATTAAGCTCTAATGTGATGTACGTCTGTCGTCCATATGCTTGCATGACAAGTTAAACAAGTTGTTTGGAGATTTTTTATGTTTTATGTAAATCTTTTGTCCACACACACACATACATACAAACACACACACAGACACACACACACACACACACATATACATATATATATATATATATATATAGTGCTGTCAAGCGACTAATCACGACTAATCAAATCCAACATGTCATTTTGCCAGTTTTTGTATGTATATATAAACACACACATAAATTGTATATTTAGAAAAATGTTACATGTATTTACAGTACATTAATATACTATATAATTTATAAATATAATATTGTATAATGAATAATATTTTCTGAAATATATACATGCATGTGTATTTATATATACATAAACAGTACACTTACATATATTAATCACCTTTTTCACTTTTAAAATGATTTTATTTCTGTATCTACAACAAAATAATATCTACATAATGTTTGTGTAAAATATAAGATATGTGTAAAATATTTTCATATTTGAATATGATTTTAAACTGATATCTCAGACTTTTGGACCCAATCTTGTCATATAAATATATTCACAACTCCTGTATACATGTCTCTGCATTTGGTTGATTGGAACAGTTTTCTAATGTTTAAAGCCCTATTCGTGGTGATATAAATTTCCAAACAATGTGTCATGCAAACATATGGACAGTTGATATGTGAACAGAAATCTAGTCACAATCACACTCTGGGATAATCTCCAAGTAAACTGTGAGAAAAAATGGTCATCTTTCTGTCACTTTGAGACGTTAGAACAACAGTCAGAAGTGCCAGCAGCTCTTGTCAATCATCTGTTGGTTGTCCTTTCTCTTAAACGCTCCACTCATTGCGCTTTGGCTCCAGTTGACCTTATTTATAGATAATAAAAACCTTCATTAGGCTGAATTCCAGCACTTGTTATAATAAACACAAGCTGTCAGAAAACTAGCCTTTCACAGAACTCAAACAGCCCAAGTGTGGCTACACGTTTACTTGTAGGTTAGAGAGAGCGAGAGTTCAAAGGTCAACATTTGAAACTCAACCTGGGAGAAAATATCGGTCTGTTTGTTCGGAATTAGGTGCTACTTTCTCAAGTGAAGTGAAAAGCTTCCTTATGCCAAGTGTTTATCTACAACTTAAGAATATTAAACAAGCTTAAAGAAAACGTGTGAACACAGAAGGAGTAAGAGCTCGGCTATTTGAATGAATAAGGTGCCTTTACAAAGCCCTCGTTCTGGTTGGAATAATCATTATCTTCTGTTAAGGAGGAGCATTTTGAAGGCCTTTACATGCTCAAACTACGTACTTTAGAGTCAAATAAAACAGTATGATGTGAAGAGTCAAAATATTGTTTCATATCCTCAAAAGCCATTTGCCATTGAGGCAGCTTTGCTACGCTGGCCCAGATGTTTCTGGCAGACTTTGATCAGTAGTAAAACCATTCATCCACAAAAACCATTGCATTCCAAGACTGTTCTGGAATAACAATGATGACACCAAAAGATAGACGCTGAGTGAGAGGGATAATTGTTGGATAAAGCACTTCAGCACAAGTCTTTGATGTGATATAGCATATTCTGGCATCGACAGTAGTCTTGAGGATTGAGGTCAACATTAGCATCTTTCATTCTTTTTCTGTCTTAATCTGCATGCCATCTACAATTATACTTCTTATTTTCCATCTTAGCCCTCCCAGAGGAACATTTCATCACTCAAATGCTGCTCTTTCATTGCTCAGGAGACGTAATGGAGTTCCCAGTTATGTTTCATTTAAGTATTGACTTCATCTCAGTTGTGTTTCTTAAAATTCCTAAGGAGAGGTAGAAATAGAAATAGAAATAAATGAGACAATTTTTGACAGAGACTTACAGGTTCTTGGATCCACCAGCATGTTCATAAAGGCTGCTATAAATAGATGTTGGGTTAATTTGATTTCAACTGAAATGGAAACATGCTGTGACCCTTAAATTACAAACGGCTGGCAGCTGGGCCTGGTAGACACCTGTGGACATCTTTGCACTGAAATGTCCTATCCATATTGTATTTTAATTGTCTGAATAATGTAATGCAATAATTCTCTGTGAGGGTGAAATATGACATGTTATAAAGCAGGGGTGGTGGTAGCATGAGAAAAAACTATGAAAGTGGCAGTAAAGACATTTGCAATGTTTGTTGTTGATGTTGATGTTTGATGTATGTATGTTCTATTTATCACAAAATGTATCTGTTTTCACCAAAATATTAAGCAGCAAAAGTATTTTAAGTAAAATGTATTATTAACAAAAGGGATAGTTCACCCAAAAATTTACACTTTGACATAATTTACTAAATTATTCCAAAACGGCATGATTTTCTTTTTTCTGTTGAACACAATAGAAGATATTTTAAAGAATATGGGCAACCAAACAGTTGACGGTCCCCATTGACTTCTTTAGTTTGGAAACAAATACTATGAAAGTCAAAGAAAACCATCTTTTTCTTCTTTAAAATATCTTCTTTTGTTTTCAACAGAATATATAAATCAAGGGTGAGTAAATGGTTGTCAGGATTGTTTCATTTTTGGAAAATGTTTAAAACATATTACTCTAAGTCTGTTATTCCCCCAAATCTACAGCTATGCTAAAGTCATTGATCCACAATAAAGTAAGAATATTACCATATAAGCAAGGGGCCCTTAAACCAGCCAAGCTTTTTAGCTGTCTGTGTGGTCCACATGGACAAACACCACTGGTGTGTATGGGAAATCCCTCTCCAAGCGCCGTGTCTCTCCCGCCCCAGGGGACAGAGCTCCACGCAAAACAGTTTTGTGCGTGTTTCATGCTTCTGATTCAGCTTCTGCCTGCTGCACAAGATCTATCTGTCATCTGCAAGTCTCTGTTTGATTTATCCAGCTCCAGGAATGCTGTTCTCACGCTACCAAAGTTTGTAGTTTTTGCTTTTGCCCTCAGTGATGGTATCAATCATTCTTGGAGATGTACTTACCGGCTCAAAGTGATGGAAAAAGCCGCAGACATCTTCACCCGAGGCTGCATTTTCCGGTTCCTCCAACTGCTGATCGAAATGTAAACATACTGTATGCATTTTTGACAACGCAGTTAGAAATCAGATTGATTAAGCTCTTTTGTTCTTCTCCAAGTATCGACAAAATCCTATTCTACTATTCTTCTAATTACCTGAGCCTTTTTAATAACTTATGTAACCACAATTGGGACCCTCTAGAATTCCTGCCGACTTCTTTACATTGATCCAAGTGATTCTACCACAGTCCAATCACAGAGCTAATTAAAAGGTTAACGTAGTGCTGGTGAAAAGGAAATGGAGAACCTTACATTGCTGCGGTTGAAAATCGTAGAGGAAGCCCTCTATGCCGGCCCCTGAACCCTTCCTCCAAAGACGAGCTGGAATCCTCCAAGTATTGTGCGGACAGGCTGTCTTCCAAACTGGCTTCCTCCTCCTTAAAAGCTTTTCAAGAGGATGGGAGAATGAATGAATAACATTGATAGCGTGCACTGCTTTTTAAGATGCAGACTGAGAGTGTGGCACAATGCCTAAGCAAACCCTAAAGCGGTATGCCCCATTTCAACGCATCCTGACACAATGCATCATGTAATGGAACGTCTTGTCTGAAGCCTAGAATACAATAGCTTCCTTTGAGTATTATCAAGCTCTTTGTGGAAGAGCTGTCATTCCCAATGGCATTGCCATGGCTGAAGGTGTACACTGAGGTGATTCTCTCCTTATGCTGAGACTCTTTATAATGAAACCAGAGACTGCAAGCATCTGGCAGAGAGCTTTGGGTGTTCAAAAAAAGAGTGCCTTGTGTGACAACAGTGAATTTTATTTTCAAGACGTTCAGCCGATATCAGAGGAAGACCTAGTTTGTTAGGGCTATGGTAGAGATATTGTGGAGAGTGCGGGTGGATTTCTGTTGACAGCAGCATGTGAGAAACTCATCTGTGGCACAGAGGCACTTCAAATTTAGGGTTCTGACAGCTAGAGTTCCCATGGAAATCCAAGAGAGGCCTCAGGGAAGACCTGTGTCAGATTCTCCACAGGAGATTCGCTGCTTCTTAAATCAGTCTCTGGTTCAAAGAGGGTTCTTCAACCACTGTCAGAATCAATACCATCTCTGCTACACGTTATGTCATTTTCTTTGAAGATGAACATACTGTATTAACTATTAAATAATTACATCGAAAAAGCTAAATATTAATGTCGATTTAACAATATACTGTATATATAATCTGCTATAGTAAAAGAGTTTAAATTATGAATAAAAATAGATTATTTTATTCAGCATTCATGCATTAAATTCACCAAGGATGACAGTAATATCCATTATAATGTTACAGAAGACTTTTAATAAATTATGTTCTTTTGAACCTTCTATGCAAAGATTCTGGAAAAAAGTTTTGCAACAAATAATAAAGAAATGTTATTAAACTGATAATGATTTTTGTTTTGCACACAAATATAGAGTTATAAAATAATCTTAAGACTTGTATTTTGTGGGTTTGGATAATGGTATAATGGTGGCATTTTTACTAGTGGTGGTTTATCTAAACCAGCCTCACTATTGTGGTCAAACAGTTTTGCTAGAATGAGTTTGCTGGTTCACCAGCTACACCACCAAACCAGCAGAAACCGATCTAAACCAGCAAATTGACCAATTCTTCATTTTGAAAATGACATTTGCAATGAATTTTACTTCATTTATCAGTAAAACAGGAAAATTAATACAGACAAAAACGCAGGATGAATCTTGACCTGGATTTGAGTAGTGGGTGGTCCATACTAAAGTGGAGTCAGGTGGTTGATGGTCTCACAAGACCTGCAAAAGAACAAAAATATGCATTTAAAAACTGTGCATTGTTTAGGAACATACATAATTTCGAAAAACCTAAAAACTCTCATCTCACTATAAAATGACACATTTTTATCTTCCTATTTCAGAAGAGCACCTCCCGAGGGCCGTTGTTCTTCTTTGTGTTCATTAATAATTTTTGCAGGAGGGATATAGTTTAGCTTGGACTGAAAGACGTGGCTAATGTGCAGATATTGTTCTGCCTGGGTGGGCTTGAACCTCAAGATAATCTCAGCCATGCGTCTGCTATAAACAACAACAGGGAAAACACTGAAATGTGGTTAAACTTTGATTAAAGGTTGCCATGGAGGACTACTCATTCAGCACAGGTGTCATGTTTAATACCTCTCATATATCAATAAGTGAGCAGGCAAATAAAATAGAGAAGCACCATATGGGTCGGTATGGAGAGGAGAGGGATTTAGCTTTTTAAAAGCCTCTGTTGCTAGCCTATGTGTCTGGACACCATAAAGTGGATACGATTACTATGGTGCCATACGGTTGTTTGGACACATCAGAAGGTCAGCAGACATTTTTTATTACTGACCTTTGGCCAGAGAAAAATGTCAGTGCATGTGTAAAGGAATGAAAACGAGAAGAAATTTAATCCCCCCCCCCCCTCCCAATCTCTCACTCTCTCTGTAATTATTTAATCATGCTTAATTGTTTTTGCTCTAGTGTGTGGTCTAGGTGAGAGAGAAACAATAAGCCCTTGTTTTTTGTGAAAGCAAATTGCTTTTTCTTCTTTGGAAAACAGAGCTATAGAGATAGAAGACGTCCTCTTGGAGGACATCAGAAGACCACATTGTCTAATTAATCTCAAGACTTGGTAAGCCTGTTCTCCATGGGCTTCCATGCAAACAATCACACACACATATATGGATGCACATATACACACTCTAACTTAATGATTCACAAAACAATAAAGAGATGGCCATTATAAAGGAAGCTTCTTGAAACAAACGCCGATTGAACAGTGGAGGAAATGCAGTGTAGTTCATTAAAAGGTGATTGATGATTAGCGCGCTGTGTGGCATATGCTAAATGGGTGGATGATTATCAGCTGAAAAATTAAACACCTCTTGTCCTTGAAACTGTTAAGCTCTCCTCCCGTGCTTGTCTGTTTAAATCCTCCCTGGCGATAAAGCCGTGTTTATTCTCTCTCATTATAGACCTCAGAGGCTGGGGAACGGACAAAGGAATAAAAGTGCCTCTGAAGTTTCTCGTTCAAAAGCACACACACATAAACACAGAATAGTACAGATCTCAAGTTATGACTCAATTATGAAAAACCTTGGAAGCTGCCTACCTGGACAACATTTTTTGCATTAACACATTTTTGTAAAAAAAAATAAATAAATAAAACAAAACAATAAAATACAATTAAATTTAATATATCGCACACTAAAGGTGGGGTACACAGTCATGTTTTGGTCATTAAAAAAATCATAATTAAATGAAATCTAATAAAATAAAATAAAATATTGCGCACCGAAGGTGGGACATGGTTTTGTTAATGAAATTTTTTTTTTTATAATTAATATTATATTGTTGTATCGCTGTAATAAAAAATAAATAAAAAAGATATATTGTGTACTAACAGTGGAATACAGTCATGTTTAGGTCATGAAAAAAGTTAATAAATTAAATGATATTGTTGCATCAATGCAATAAAAATAATAAAAAATAAAAAATATTGCACATCATTGTTATTGCAATATACTGTGGAGAGACAAGCCATTTTAAAGACGAGACAAAGACAATTTTTTGTTAGTCTAACATATCTGATTTCACATTTTCCTGTAAAAAGGTTGCTATAAATATTACAGTAACTTTTTAATATTATTATTACATTTGGGTGCCAGTAAATTACTGTAAAAATGGTTACAGTATTGTTACTGTCATTTAATTTACTGTATTTTCATAGGTTTGGTGCCTTTATTTAACCAATCCCAGCATGTTATGCAACCGTATATATTCCTGTGCAGTAATATATTTATTAACATTCAACAATGACACAACACACCTTCATTTACAAGCTATTACTGAATCTTCTTAAAAATTCCTGATCCATGAGCCATTGCAATTTGGAGAGGACTGAATGGCTTTGTTGCTGCTTTTTTGGTCTTCCTGTGAAAAGGATGAAAGGATTAATCAGAGTGCCACTTCTCTGTTTAATGTTAATGATTTATTGTCGACTTGCCCTTCAGCTGACTGTAACTGACAGACAGATTTTGACAGGAAATTGCTTTTAGCTGACTGTCTCTCCTGTGTCCTCTCTGCGTCTGACCATCATTTTTCATTCTGTCCCCTCTGCAAATGAAAGTGGAAGACAAAGAGAGAAGGAATAAAGGGGGATATTTCCAAAAATGATGGAATGGAGGAAGAGAAACTAATGATATAAACAACCCTCATTTTGAGGCTTAGCTGTTTTGTGCATCTTAATTATCATCTGGCAGGAAACTGACTGTTGTTTGTACTTTAAAAAAAATATTTAAATTACATCTTGCATTCTTTTTCTGATAATGCCACTGGCCTCTCATTTCTTTTCAAGCTTGATTCACTATAAATAAATTACGCTATGCGTTCTAATAATGTCCTGAAGTTTGAGTTACAGCATTGATTGCATTCAAACTGTTTTGCTGGAACGAGAGACAGAGAGAGAGATTGATTGGATCATTTGACTTTTTTTTTTTCAGTCACTGATAATGATCCCAGAGTTGCATTTGCAGCCATAAATAATCCAGAACATTTTGCTGTTATGAATATGACCCATGCTTTCCATTGGGCTCGTGATATCTTCTCTATTGTCTCTCAATGTACCATAACACCATGAAATGACAAAATGACCAACACAAACCAGCATTACCACCCAAGATTTATTTAATCACATAGTCACTCATTTAAATGTGACACTTTATGCATCAGTTGTTTGATATAGAGAGAAATGATATCACTTTAGTGATATCAAATAAAAGCCCATGAGAAACTGACTAAAATTAAACTGAATTAAAATGAAAAGCATAGAAATGAAAACAAAAGCTAATTCAAAATATTAATACAAACTATAATAGCATGTTAATAATATTAAAATAACACTGTTCGTGATTATCATTTGGTGGTCCACAGGTACATATCACTCACCACAAACATACACTAAATCCCCAGTTTCCCTAATGTTACAGCGAGAAATGAAAATGATCCAGAAGAGAAATATTTGCACAATGAATTTCATATGATGATCTGATAAGATTCACATTTAGCATAACAAATACTGCCTTCGATATTCTCTTCGGACACATACTGTCACAGGACTGGCTAAGTTCAAAGTACAGTGTTTCAAATTCTTAATCAACATAATTCTCCCCTGAAACCTAATCAAAACAATGAGTCATTTATGTGGTGTCCGTCTCTTTAAAAAGTTCTCCTCCAGGACCCATAAGATTGGACGACATGTTTACAGATACTCTCAATCCCACATTTAACACTGATCTCAGAAGGACTGGCATTTTTATGCGGCCTTCCAGTCGTCTTCTCGCAAAAGTTAAGAGTCATTGTTTTTGTGCTCCCCAGGGTTCAGGATTAGGCCCAATTCAGATTCCTTCTCCATTTCCAAAGTATTAAAACACTAATGTTGCTCAAGCAGAAAAGTAGTTTTTCACAAAGCTGATGGAAATCTGAGAGAGTAAGTGCAAAGGCTGAAATTGGCAGGCATCCCTCATGTACATTTCTCTACTCATCTATATTTTGGCTAATGGCTTGCATAATAGCTTAACTCACCCGTTTCTGTTTTCAGCACAATATGTTTTGTGCACTGTAGGGTTATATGTTTATCGGTCTGATATGGGTGGAGTAGTGTCCATCTGCAGGAAACCTGATGTAATCTTGTGGAATATAGGCATGAACATTACTGTGAATGAGAAATGTCAAACAATGTGAGTGCTGTTTTGACAAAACGAGAGTCACTGAGACATTCCTGAAGGTCATACATCATATCTGTCTAAGATGAACTGAGATATGCTGGATGCCGCAAGTACACTCTTAAAGTGCCCCTATTATGCCATTTTAAAGGTGGCTAATATTGTTTTATGAGTGTCTTAAAACAGGTTTACATGTATGCAAGGTCAAAAAACACTTTAGTTTTCTCCAAAAATAGATTTCATTTTACCCCATTTCTAAATGATTCGTAAACAACTCGTGTGTAGCAGTTCGAAGAATCAGTCTGTCTAAACCCCTCCCTCCCGTGAGTCCTCACTGCTGTGATTGGTCAGATGGCGCAGTCCTTTATGACTGGTCTACCGCTCCAGCGGTCCACAGAGCTTGTACCAGAACTACACTTTACTGACATTACTAGAGTTGCTTTCTGAGAAAATCCGTCAACTACTGTATTAGCAAGGACTACCGTGGAAAGTGCTCACAATTTGCTTTTGTAAGCAAATCGGGCACAACTCTACGTAGTGAACTTCAACACAGTATAATGCATAACACTGTGTTAAACATCGTTTATCATTACTTAAAGTCATACCAAGACACGTGCAGGGTTGTTACACAACATAACACACAAATATGTATTTTGAACGATCGCTAGGAAATACAATCATCAATTAATTATTAATCATACTTACATACAGGTAGAAGTTCAGAGGAGCAAGCCTGTCCAAATAAACTGGGCTTTGATCCTTCTTTTAAGAGCAAGCATTTGGTGAATATCGCGTTATACTACAAGATTGGAAAAGCAGTCATCAGTAAAATGACGTGAACACAACAAGAGATTGTATTGCTGAAAAAATTTATGTTAATCACTCATTATTTGTAGATTCATCTTTCAGAAGGGCATATAAAACAAATTAACTGGATACCGCGTCTTCTTGACATGACGTAATCCACGTGGAAATTGTACTGTTTGGGGCGGAGCAAGTTGTTCGCGATGTAGAACGTGGGCGGACATTATGCAAATATGTTACTTAGTGATGTGGACCCGTAACAGAGAAGATTCAAATTGCTGACGAATCGTTTAGGCGAATGTGAGACGACTCTTTTTTTTTATAGACAATAACTTCATTTATCATGCACTGTCGGGGTCACAACTTTGCAGATAGTTTATGTTCACATACAGCTACATGACACACTGCATGAAAGATATTTGAAAAGGCATAATAGGGGCACTTTAATTATTAAAGGTCCATTTTGGCAATGATGGTTCCAAAACATCCACTGAAACTTTCCAATAAATAAAAGGTTTTTTTATAGTGAAAATGGCTGTTCTGTTTTTTTTTTAAATGCTAATAAGATGGTTCTTTTAGGAACTGCTGACTGAGAGGTTCTTTAGGGAACCAGAAATGCCTCCTCTATGGCATCACTGAAAAGAAAATCTAGGAATAAAGGAAACCTTTATTGTTGTGTAGTGTGTAGAGTGTAGTGATAAAAAACCATAAATATCTTTGCTGCAATATACTGTTTTTCAGAGGTAGCTCTTTCACAATATTGGTTTCTTTAAGGTATCAAGCTTTGGTTCTGATGTTTCTTCTAAATTCAAAACCAAAACACCAACAAATTAGACAAGTGTTGGCATATAGAAAGAACACAGAGCTTTATAAATTATGTGCATATCAAAACAGTATAAAAATCTTTATGAATTTTAAAAAGAATGTTTTTGTCCATATGTTGAGTCCAAAATGTAATTGGACACTACAGACTTTGATTGTGGAGACTAATTTTTTTTTCTTTTTTTAAATTTCACCTCCTTTACTCTAGAGCAGGCTTCATCAAATCCTACCCTGGAGGTCCAGTGCACTTCAGAGTTTGGATCTAACCCTAATCAAACTCACCTGAGGATGTTAATCAGTGTATAAGGATCATTAGAAACTCACAGGTAGGTGCGTTTTTTATCAGGGTTGGAGCTAAACTCTGCAGTGCATTGGACCTCCAGGGTAGGATTTGATGAAGCCTGACCTAAAGTAACAGGCCAAACAGCCGTGATGTAAACAGATTGTATTCCCTGCAAGGGATTAAACTATTAATGCCACACTGACATTTCACAACTGTGGAATATTACACACAAGCCAACACCACATCGGGAATAGGAAAATCCTCCTGCACCTGACAGCAAACACGTATATGACCTGATTTATGGTCAAAATTATTGAGAACATGTCCTTTTAGAAGGAGATGACACCATTTACAGGTTACGTGACAATGCTAAGCACATCTTCTCATTACAAAGCTCGTCATGCAGATGACAGCCACTGGATTCAAATATATGCTCAAGGAACTTCAAAAGTGCCTCAAAGCTCTTTTTCTCATACTAGGGTGCCTGGAGGAACCATTTTAGTGTTTGCAGTTCCTGCAAGAATGGGATCCTTGAAGCACTTAAAGTTTTGAGGTTCTGTAGTCACCCTTTCATTACATGGAGACCTTAAAGTGCTCTGGAGGTTCTTGGAGGAACTCAAATTTTAAAAAATAGGTTATTGTAAGAATTGTTCAAATCAAAGTGGTTCCTGGAAGATCTGACTTGTAAAAGCCGCAATCTTTAGAAACCCAGTGATTCATGTGACAAAAATTAAATAGGAAAGATTGTTATTTTTATTATAGACTTTTTCGGAATGGTGCGGAACGTAATGGCTTCTGTGGCACTTGGCATGTGAAAACAATAAACACAGGCTTGATTAGAAAACACTAAATGGTCTTTATAAAAAAAAAAAAATACTAAAAACAGTTACAATTTTTTATTACATTTTGTGTGAATCACTCATTTCTCAGTGAACCTCACAAAATCTTACCCCAACTGTGGTAATGGTGACCCATTTGGTGAGAGCAGCACTGCAGAGTTTCCTGATGGTGAGGAGCTACTTGCTGACAAACCTACCAAACATGAGTTCACCTTACTAAAATTGCCTTTGTTCTGTTTAACATTACTGAAAAGCTGTTAAACACACAGTAAAGTGCACTGTTTTTAGGCTGTGTCTGTAGGGTATTCAGGAGGAGATCATCAAGCTACTGTGAACTTTGGTGAAGAACAACACAACAAGCAAGACTGTTTGTGAGGCCCGGAGGGTGGATTTATTTGAACAAAGGTGCGACAAACAGGTGAAAGTGCCGATGATAGTGGTAGAGTGGTGCAGGTGCTCAGGTGCTTCTCCTTCTTCCCAGGTTGCGGTGTCCAGTGTTCCAGGTGTTCTCCGTGGGCTTTGCTGGGCCAATCGTCACGGCGTGTCGTCTTGAAACGAAAGAATAACAGGTGAGTGTTACACAGCATTGGAGGTTTCACTCTTCCTGCATTCTGGTGCTCCTTTTAAATGGGTCTGGCCGCGAGCGATTGGCCCGCGCTGACGAGTTCCACCTGCCCATAATGTGTTGCAAGGGCAACACTGATCTCCTATCTGGATTCCCGCCACACTCCTCCCCTGGGAGTGGGGAGTAAACCCTAACAGACCTGTGTAAACTGCCCAAAGCCGAGAGAGTCCGTCGTTGTTGTTATTGCTGGATCCAGGCAGGTGGCACACATCGAAGTGGAAGTCCTGAAACACCAGAAACCACCTCGTGACCCAGGCGTTTGTGTCTTTCGCCTGGGCCATCCACTGTAGCTGTGCAACATCCTTGCCAGGCTTGTGCTGTAAGTAAGAGAGCAAGACATCTCGGGGGGCCAGGTTGCCCCTGTCCCGTGGGCCTTCATTAGACACAGATCAGGTTGGAGTCTCTGTCTCGTATTAATACCTGTCAGCAGCCCAAACTCCATTTATGTCCCGACTCTGGCTCCTGGAAGGGATGCCTGCGTTTCTGCTCGCTGGACCTCGTCGTTGACTCTGGAGGAGTTTGACAGGATGGGTTGTGCTTGGGAGTGGAAGGTCTGACAACAGATGCATTGTTTAGAGCTGTTTTCCTGGTAAAAACCAGACCCCCGGCTCTTTGTGACATTTGAAAGATGACCAGAATTTCCTACTATGGAGCC
>JAUMHI010000053.1:14082892-14104735 GCA_032359435.1 Enteromius unitaeniatus | reverse complement strand
AGCTAAACTCTGCAGTGCATTGGACCTCCAGGGTAGGATTTGATGAAGCCTGCTCTAGAGGGGAAAAAAAGTAACATTTTGTGTGAACTGTCCCTGTAAGAGCTTGTAGAGAATCTATACAAAGTTTTAATAGAACTCAAATGTCTTTGAACGTCCTTCTAGAGTTTAATCTCCATCCCAGAACATCTGACTAATAATGTTTTTTTGTTGTTTTCTTTTCAAATCAACACACCTGTCATTCATGGATGGACTCCTGGTGTGTTTAAAGCATCATTACAGCTAATAACCTTCATTTCCTGCAGCAGGATTAGTTATTTATTTGGGTGTTTATTCATAGTTTATTCTATTTTTACAGGTTGATAATTGGACCAAATTGGACAATTTCTATGATTTTGCTCAGGTGAAAAACGCTTGTCAGTGCACAGCTGGGAACGCAAACCTTTGAATGGGTTCACGGAAGCCCTCAGCATGTCACTGTTGATGACTGAGTAATTGCTTGTGAAGCTGGAGGAATTTGTGTAAAATATAAGAATAATTTGGAGTTTGGTGTGGCTTGGAGAATTTCTACTTGGCCTGAGTACGTTGTTGTGAAATGCATTTGACCTAAACGGACATGCATACTATCACAGTTTGATGAACTGAAACAAAGAACAGTTTTTGTGGTGAAACTGGTATTTTTGCCATGTTTAGCCTGAAGGAAAGGATAAGGGCCTATTTGAGGTCTGCCAGAGGCTTCCTGTCTAGTCTAACACAACTATAACAAAAAAATAGAAAACTTCTACAATGAGAAATATTCTAATTGGCATAATAGTCATCAAACTTAGTATACTGTGGAAATGATTCCTGCGCCATCTGAGGAATTAATTCCATAAATACACCCACACACACAGACATCTCTCTCTCTCTCTCTCTCTCTCTCTCTCTCTCTATATATATATATTCTATCTTTCTATATATACAGTATAGTGTGTGTGCACTACTTGGTATAAATTATTATACTATGAATTAATATACAATAAATGTAAGCAATTTGCTACTATATTTTTACATATCTGTTTCTTTCTTAAAATTATAAACTGCACACAAAAAAATAAAAAATAAAATAATATTAGGCAATGTATTGAATGCCATGAACAGCATAGTCCAGAACAAAAGTATGCCTGGGTGGCACTATTTGGTCTTTTTCAAAAACTTCAAAGCACTTGGATGTAGTTTACCATCATACCTTGCATACTGAGTATAACATTCCAAACAGGAATTTAGCCATAGGTTTGAGAATTGAGTTAAAATCCCACTGCCCTACTTCTTGAAATATTATCTGATTCTCTTCCGCATCTCTCCAATCACTAGATGGCATCAGATGGAACTTACAATGACTTCGGTGCCGGTACAACACTGGCACAACATGGGTGCGGTTCTCCTGGCACTGACACGTGGCTTAGAGCCTAATAGAGACATCTCAGAGGCTAATAGCACAGATGGTTGTCTGCAAGTGTATGCAAATAAGGTGCACACTCAATCAGGCATCCCCATCAACACCACCTGTCTGCCTCTATAACACACACACACGTCCCTCGTCTTTCCCTCAAACCCCAGACCAAGAACAAGACTGTACCTCCACGCTCCTAATCAGCTAGCGCATATTAATTAAAGCAAACACATTAATCTTCATTCGCTGCCTTTGAGGAGCACAATACCAGAGGAGATACAGAGAGAATGGGACATGCACAAGGACAAATTTAGAGAAGAAGGGAAAAATCACGTTGTTTTTGTGTTTTTGAAGATGTGTCCTTGGGAAGATGCATTAAAGAGGTTGGTGTGGTCAAGAAGGACATCTCTGGCTTTTGTGTGTGTTAGTGCTGGCAAACGTCCCAGCAACAGAGGGGGGTTTAAAATGTCCCCAGTGGGTATTTGCATTTACTTCCAGGAAGAAGAACATTTGATTGTAACGCTGGATGGTGTTAAACCCTGTCACTAACACACACTTAGTACTTCCCCTAATAATATAGCTTTTGAAAATTGTATTGCTCAGTTATAGCTAATGAGATTTCTAAATGATCATTTACAAAAAAAGAATCTGTTTGAAAATGTGAACTTTGTCTTAGATATAGGGATAGTAACATTTTCTAAGTATCATTTTGGAAATAGATAAATTATTAAATCCGAGCTGTCAATAAAACATGAAGACTATTAAGTATATTTGACAGTTTTCTTCAAACAAATTAACCATTGTTCACCATTAACCATGTTGCCATTTCTTTGAAACCAGCTCCCTCAGAAATTGCTAGAAAATGTAACAAAATATAAATGTAACAAAAGTTAAATATAAATAACTTATGTAAAGAAAGAAAACCAATGTTGCCTTGGTTGAAGTTAACTAGTATGAAGTAAAAAAAACTAGTATGAAGTAAAATAGCTTTTATATATATATATATACAGGGTGGGCCATTTATATGGATACACCTTAATAAAATGGGAACGGTTGGTGATATTAACTCTCTGTTTGTGGCACGTTGGTATATGTGAGGGGGGAACTTTTCAAGATGGGTGGTGAACATGGTGGCCATTTTATTAAGGTGTATCCATATAAATGGCCCACCCTGAATATATATATATATATATATATATATATAATTTTTTTTTCAGAAGAATAATCTAAGAAGCAGGAAGCATCAGTAAACATCTCTGTAAGATAATACAGAGATCTCATTTGTGATTGTTCTTTCCCATGGTTAAACAAATTCACCCTCTGTATCTCTGTATCATATGCAAAAAGCAAAACCCCAAGTGAGCATTGTTTTCATACCATCTTTTAACAGTTGAAAAAAGCTGCCAGTTAGTATAAACAGACACTTGAGTATAGTATTTAAAGTGCGGTCACCGTACCTTTGACTTTGCAGTAAAATGAGTCTTTTTATACCAAAAGGAAAAAGCATATTGTTACCACATTGTTTATAATTTTTTAATCTGACCTCTCTGTTGTGCTTCAGACTGGCATCTGTGGTAAAGTTCAGAGAGAAGGAATTTTGTTTTGTCCAAACAGAAATGGCACAGCCTAAAAATAAAGCCTGCAGAGACCTTTACTGGTGTTTTGTTTAATTTCCTCCTGTTGTCCTGGAAAGCTGTCACAAAAGGAGTTAATTAGGTTGGAGTTGGATGGAATTTGTCATGTCATCAAAAATAACAGCAGTAATACAAAACGAGCAAAGAGCACATAATATGTCATTTTTCCTCCAGGGCAGATATTTAATGCACAATTTATATTTCTGCATTCAATAAACATTTGAAAGGCTTCTCAAACCTACATAATCTAACCAGAAGCATTCCTAGATTGACATGCCACAGCTGTGCTATAAAGTCTGCAGTTTCAACCAAAATGCTTGTTTAATCCTCAGAAGGGAATAAGAGATTGTCATCTGGTTTATTAGAGACCAATTACTCCTTGACCCCAGATTTGCATTATTGACGAGTGCATAAATGCTTTTGTTCTGTATTGCTGTAAACACAATGCCCTGTCATAGAGGAGGCCTGCAAACAGATGGCATCCCTATTCTTTACAATAAAAGGTGGCACCTTGACTTTCCTATTGGTCTATTAGAAGGCAGAGATATGCTTGAAAATTCAAGATATGAGGGCAAAAGCAAGCAAGAGTGCTGTTTTTATTTGTCTGTATATGTTAAATTTTACCAATTAAAATTGTTCCAAACAAAGCCATGGCTGAACTGTTGTGCATCTCAGAGCAACACCAGAATCTACAATTCTGAACGAACTGAGTGAGTTAATGATTCAGTGAGTGATTCATTTACATTGCTTCTGAATAATTGAGCTGTTTGAAAAAATCATTTGAACAGTTGATTGAATGACTGAATGACTCACTCATGAACACAGTGACTTGCTGCCCCCTACTGGTGATTATTTCATTAAAGAAAAGAAAAAAAATAAATATATATTTTTTTGTAATTTCTATTAAATTATTTCCTTGTTTAATACAATAATCACTTCATCCTGCGATGTGTGTAATCATCATAATTTGTGATTAATCAGTATATTATTTAATTAAATAATCAATAAAATTTCTTGACATAATTTTATACTCTATATATACTGTACTGTGTGCGTGTGTGTGTGTATTTCCCCTGGTTATAGTAAAATAACCTTCTCAGTTTTATTCTGTTTTCAGTTTTATATCTCAGCATTCTTGCCCACATCAAACTACTAGAATTACTGCCTTGACTGCCTCATATCACAGAACCATAAAACTCCATGGTCATTACAGGCTATAACGACAGGCGAACATAATATGTTGTGCCCAGCATCTCCGCCCACCAAGGGCAGTAGCTATGTTTAATATCCCATAATGCCGACAACAGAGGAAAAGCACCCACTAATGACTCATCGGCCCGACACGAATTACTAAAGAGCCTTGCCACCCAGCAGGTAAGGGGCCACAGCTGAGGAACGAATCATGATGTCCCAGGAGGCCTCACTGACTAGAGGCATATGTGTTGAATGAGAGAGCCTGCAGAAAGCTCTGGTGATTTATGTCCCTGCATTATCAGCGTTGTTCCTGTTGGGTTCAGGGCTTACCTAGCATCCTCATCCACTTATTTTTTTTTAACTGTTCTGAGATCAGGAAAATATTGCTTAATAGGTTTTGCAAAGGAGATGTGCCTCTGAACTGCTGAGTACTTGTTGATGGCCATTTTTAGTCCTGAGCCATTTTATTCTCTCTCTCTCCGGGTTCAGTACAAGCTACACTTTTATTGAGCTTTTATGTGTGTGTGTGTATATATATATATATATAAATATTTTTGTTCTGGTTTTAAACAAATAAACCTTTAGGGGGTCACTGTAAAAAAGTTACAGTAAAGGTCCTTGAACATTGAGTGTTTCTTTTTTCTTCGTTTTTTTTTTTCATATTCATCATCCTTTACTATCAAAATGCTTGCTTGGATGCAAAAACACAGAAATTTAACCCGATACAATTTTTTTTAATGATGGACGTTTTGGAGGCAGTGTGAAAATGTTATTGACACAACATGAGGTTTCTATTTATTTTTTAATGTGCAAAAATTTTGGACAATGCAATGACCTTAAGACTCTTAAAAAGGAACTGAACGAAGTCAACCAACTAAGCCCTAAAACAACAGTAAAAACGTTTACAAAAATGAATGTTTTAACTGAAAAATTAACAGGAACATTTAACAAAAAGGTCTCATTTGTTAACCTTTGTATTTTTTTTAACACTAGGTAATAAAAAGTTCTTGTTCATTAGTTAGTGTCAGCTCAGGTCATTTAAATTATTTTAAAAGAAACAACTCCTGATGTTAAAACATTAACTAAAATTAATAAATGCTTAAAAAAATATTTGATATTTCAATCTTAACAAATGGCACCTTTATGTATGGTCTTAACAAATTATCATACAAAGTGCTTTTGTTATATTTGTTCTGTTAGAAAAAAAAAAAAACTCATTCTAAGTGTCTCAATGTAAACTTTATTTTTGCTTCTGTGTTTTAAAAGAAAACAAATGACCAGCAGAAAATAAGTTTTTTGGTAAGCAGCATTTTGCAACAAATCCAGCTGATTAAGAGCTTGACTTATATTAAAACCGTATTCTACATTCTGTCACACACAGGGAACAGATGCCCGAGCTGCCTCAGCTGGCCTCTCTTGATGTCGAGGAGCAGCGGATCTACTCTGAGCTCCTCCCGAGTGACCGAACTCCTCACCCTATCTCTAAGGGAGCGCCCAGCCACCCTGCGGAGGAAACTCATTTCAGCCGCCTGTATCCAGGATCTCGTTCTTTCGGTCATAACCCAAAGCTCATGACCATAGGTGAGAGTAGGAACGTTGATCGACCGGTAAATCGAGAGCTTCGCCTTGCAGCTTAGCTCCTTCTTAACCACGACAGACCGGTACATCGACCGCATTACTGCAGAAGCTTCACCAATCCATCTGTCGATCTCCCGTTCCATCCTTCCCTCACTCGTGAACAAGACCCCAAGATACTTAAACCCCTCCACCTGAGGAAGGAACTCCCCACCAACCTGAAGAGGACAGGCCACCCTTTTCCGGCTGAGAAATCACTTTCATTTTAATAAAAATTTTCATAAATAGAGAAAACTATAATTAAGGTTTTCTCTTTTAAATCTAGTATATAAATTGGTTTTAGCGTAATCCTTGACCAAAAGTGCTATATGAGTACAAACCCAGACATTTGACAACAACAGCTTTTGACATTGTAACCAGAATCGAATATAACAGAGAATGGACCAGCTGTCGAAGGCTCTGAACTCAAGACTGTACATCTACCCACAATCCCACAGGTGCAAGTTCACTGTGGTGTGCCTGCCATCTAAAACTCTCTGCTGAAAGCACAGCTGTGTCAACATGTCACAAGTACGCAGCACCCAGGTGTAGAGATCTCTCTGCTGCAGAGCTACGGACAGAGAGGAGCACTTCAGACCTCCAGCCTGAGGAATGTGTCATGAGTCATATTCAGACCGAGAGGTCATGGAGACAGACTGCTTTAAATTCAACTTCGGTCCTAATCACAGTCGTCATAATTTGTCTGTAAAATCAGCTCACCTGGTGTGCCAAGTGCAAATTGTTGCTTGATTGAGGCCTAAGCCACGGCACGCAAAAAACAATGTTATTCTTCCCGTTCCCAAGAGACCTCAATCAATCAGTGTCCACTTAAGTCAGAAATAACAGTCATCAGATTTGCCGAACTCAGAGCTTAACATGTAAGATCTGATGGTCATACTCAGCTCAAAATCTGCGAAAGACATTAAATCAAGAGTTAAATGAAGACAAGCGAATGCCAGAAGGCAACTCACGTAAAAAATATTTCAAGATGAAGGTATTACACAGAAACAAATGGCATCATATGTGATGTTTAGCAGTCTCCCAGTGCATAATTAGCATGTTAATCGCTACCAGTCACGTAATTTACTTTAAGTAAGCACTATCATAGACCTGATTGGACATCTTAGGCCTGTGCACATCATTCGCCAAGGCTCAAAGCAGTTTCTTGGCATTGTGAATTGGACTGAAGGGCTGCCTTTTCCTCATTACTCCATCTGTAAGGCTTCTAATGACATGACAAAGACCCAGAACAAAAAGTGCTGTGAGGTTTCATTCATTGGGGTCTGAAGACAAACACTCTGGGGCAGAATGACTGCACTGGCCTAATTTCTCTCAAATGTCTCTTAGAGGCAAATTGACTTTGTCGTACTGTCTATCCGAGGTGTTCCTCGCATTTGTCATGAGCAGCATATTGCCAGATGCGTATTCATAATGAGTGTTTGTGCATATGAGTGTGTGTATGACATGTAAAAGATTAATGGCCACAAGAAAATAAGCAAATTTCAGTTGAATGTGCTGTCTTTTTGTATAAAAGACAGTGTGCCCAAATAGACTTCAAGCTATTTAAATTCCACCCTCTGTTTCTGTTATATAAACTAAGCAATTAAGTGAGTGCCAGGGTGAGATTTTCATTTCAAATGCTTTAATGCACATCACGCCTCTTCTTAAAATGAAATGAGGCTCATTCTGGCTTTTATAAATGAAAAGAGAATTTAGATCATGCAGTCAGTCAGTGCACTTGGTGTCACAGAGTTATTGATATGCCATTAGAGCAAATTTCTGACTAATAGCTGTGAGCCTGCGTTGACCTGTTGTCACGCTAATGAAAAATGACAATCGCCTGTATTGGCTTTGATTTATTACAGGGGGCAATTACTGTCTTAGCAACGGATGTTGTGTAAAAAACAACTGCCACACAGCGAGATGGTTTAATCTAGCAGCGGATGTGTGCTGGAGGGAACTGTACATCAGTAAGCCACATGAGTACTCGTGTCTGCTGAATCCCACATGGAGAAACTGATAGAGGTTCCTGTCCAGGTCTTGCCCCGAATTGGATTTGATTCTGTAGTTGAAGTACTACTTCAAGACAACACTGGATGAATGATGATGAATGAAAATTTGAAAAAACAGTTATCTTGTGAAATATTGTTGCAAATGAAAATAATCTTTTGTATTTTAATATATTTTAAAACAATTTATTCTTGCAGTGCCAAGGCTGAATTTTAAGTAGCCATTATTCTAGTCTTTAGTGTCACGTGATTCTTCAGAAATCATTCTAATTTGTGACCCTGGACCACAAAACCAGTCATAAGTAGCTCAGGTATATTTGTAACAATAACCAAAAATGCATTGCATTGCAATATTTAGATTTTTTTTTTTTGCACCCTCAGAATCCACGTTTTCAAATAGTTGTATCTCGGCCAAATATTGTCAAACCATACATCAATGGAAAGATTGTTTATTCAGCTTTCAGATGATGTATAAATCTCAATTTTGAAAATTTTACCCTTATGACTGGTTTTGTGGTCACAAACGATAAGAAAGTGAAAGTGAAGTGACTTGTGGCCAGGCATGGTGACCAGTACTTCAAATTAGTGCTCTGCATTTAACCCATCCACACACACACACACACACACACACACCGTGAATACACACCTGGAGAAGTGGGCAGTCAATGTTGTAGCACCACGGGAATAAATTTTTTTCAAAAAAGAGCAAACTATGGAAAGCCTATTAGTGCAATAGACAAAAATCCCTAACATTTGTATCTCTTAGAATTGTTTGTTTGCTTTTATCAAGTAATTCTCAGTTTGCGTCTTATAATTCAAAACTGTGAGAAAAAAGTCAGAACTGTAAGTTAAAAAGTAGTCATTTAAAAAAAGAAAAAAAAAGTAACAAACAGTTGATAGAAGGATGTGACATTTTCATTAGCTGCATGTGAAGTCTAATTCAGCAATAAATTAAACTCACAAGACAGTTCTTATAAATGGGCCAATGAGTCAAATAAGTCAACCGAGTCAAAATGACTCGCATGTTATAGATCTGAATTACTCTAAATAATCATTCCATCTGAAGTCTCTACTAACTGAACGAGTTCAAGGGTTATAATCATTTGTTGTAATAAATGCAAATTTACAAAATATGCAGATTTACAAATCAAAAGCACAAATCATATGGAAACAGTATACTCATTCCAGTTTAACCACATACTTATTATAGTCTTCATCCTGAAGGGAATTATCATACAGTAATATTTTAAATGACCTTTACAACTACTGAGGCTGCTTATAAAGTTTCTAGTCGCAGCTGAAAGCACACAGACTCATCCAGAATTTAGAGTTTTACTCTCCATGGACAAGAACCATGCAGCCACTTGCTAGCCATCACAGTTTTGTGATTTAGGAATCTCAAGGGTGGCATCCTTGGCTGCCCTGTAAACGCCCTCATCAGTCCTGCCTCTGTTCTCAGTCCTGTTGCTTTTATAAGCTGTCCTGATAGTGGTTCACAGCCTTCGGGGATACTAAATTTTGCTGAAGGTGCTAAGTGAAAGGAAGGGTTGGGGGGAGAGAATGAAGGGGAAAAGGCACTACTGCCCCACTGATTTACAGCTCGACTTTAATTGGGTTGTAAAATCAAATCCAGTGTTGTTTCAGGAACGCCAAGATGTGATTCCTGTGCTGTTTACAGGAGCCAGACAGTCAAGGACATGGAAAGCGAAAGGAAGAGATGAAAAGACATGAAAGGGGGAATAAAAAAATGTAAATAAAATAAAATGAAAAAGTTTTGATATGAAGAACCACACAATGTTCCTTCACTACTGTATCATTACCAAACTAGCCATTATTGTTTCCTTTCCCAAGCCAAAATATTTTGCGCAAGACTTTAAGGGCAGGGTTACTTATTTACAATCATGATCATAAAAGTTCAGACCAACAGAATAATAATAGCAAGAGGGGGGGAAAAAAAGTTATTTTTATCATCCAGATTCATCTGAGCAATTACCTTATTGCAATAAACCAATTTTAAAAACAATCTAATCTAAATGCACTCACGAAGCTCACGGCAACATTTTGCACATCCAAAGGAATCAAGTCCATAACATTTGTGGTGAACTCCCGAACTCTCATTATGCCTGTAGAAAATCACATTCTCCATAAATGCTGCTCTCTCAGCAATAAATTACATCTGTGTCTGAGATACTGCAGCATTATCTCACTCATTATTCTGGAACGGTGGGTTAGGTTGAATTATTAAAGGCAGTTTATCTAATTGGATGCAAGGCTATGAGGGTAATCCCATCTACAGAGTGATATACATACTGTAAATGCATACTGCACTCAAATGAACCTCACTTGTAATTATGGGTATGTTCTCCATCTCGCTCCAACTCACTCTGTATCTCTGTATCTGGAAAAAAAAGAGAAGAGAAAATGGAGAAGAGAATGTAAGTGGAGTACATTTCAGGCCAGCGCTCCTACAAATAAAGCTTCTTTAATGGCTCTTAGAAATGCCTTTGGTTCAGCAACGAATCCACTTATTTCTTATATTCTTCTATGTGCTAGCGTTCACTAGTTGGCTATGTGGTTCTTGGAGGGGAACAAATGTAATTATTTTGAACATATTTGTTATATTATAGGTACTTAAAATTAATTGTCTTATGTTTAGCAAGGATGCATTTATTTACAAATACAGTAATATTGTAAAAATCCAGCAACCTTCAGGGTTACATGTCAGACTCTCTATCCATTAGGCCACGACTGTTCCAAAAAAGTTGTGCTCTGATTTTAACCCATCTAAAATGCACACACACAGCTGTGAACACACACATACACACTGTGAACACACACCGGGAGCAGTGGGCAGCCAGTGCTGCGGCGCCTGGGGAGCAGCTGGAGGTACGATGCCTAATAATTTAATTATTTATTATAGGTGTCCTATGTTCACCAAGGATGCAAATACAGTAAAACAGTAATATTGTGAAATACTACTGCAATTTAAAATAACATATTTAAATACATTTAAAAATGTAATTTATTCGGAGAAAGAAACATTTCTTATTTTCATAGTCGATCAATTTTTGGTTTTGAAAAGTAAGGTAATAGTCCACCTTTTAAACTGGACATTAGCCCATATGCCTCATAATGTATTCTTGTTCTAGTATGAGCTAAATGACTGAAAGCTGTTCCGTGTTAACCCATCATTAATCTATTAAACTGAAATCATACTGTGACAATTCACATCACTTATGCATTAATACGTACAGCAAAGAAGTGGCTGAGCATATATGTAATGGGATCTTTTACACAACAGGTAGGCTTAATTTAGTATATGGCTCTTTTTTGCTTTTGCTATCACAACAGAGGATAAGTCTTACTAAGATAGATGAAGGAGCAGAGAGAAGGAAAGAAGAAGAATAGATGGAAAAAATGAGTGCCGGTGCGGCTAATTAGCCATGCAAATCCTCAAGCTGGCGGATTGAGTTTTGAAATGAAATTGCTCCTTTGGATCTGCAGTGCATATGTTAATCTCTAAGCATTTGCCTGGTTGAAGGCAGTTTGTCGTTCTGAACAGAGGGTTCAAGAGGTTTCTTATTGCCGTCTCTGTCCTTCTGACTGAGCCACTGCTGAACATTTATCCTCCACAGACAGGCCTTTCCCCCTCCTCCATATTCATCAGCCATTTATAAATTATTCTCATCTCCTCTATGACGACCAGATATGCCAGTGTGTGCCAAAGATTGCTATGCAGAATTGGGCCTTGCATGATAAATAAGCTAGAGTTTATGGAAAGCTAAATAAGTAACTGCGCTGAAAATTGTTGGGATGTACAATATGATGAAAATATTTTGCCCAGTATTGGATTTTTAATTATGTGTGCTCATTTCTTACATTTAGATTAGTTTTTGTTTTCATTATAAATAATCACAAATATCAAAGACCGCTTTCCCAAACTGTCCCAGCTAGCAAGATTTTAGCTTATCCAAAGTCAACCAGTTAACCAAAAAGACTGTGGTAATCAACCAGGTTTACCAGCTGGAGTTTGTTTTTTAATTAAGCACGCAGAGCAACCACCCATTAATGCATTACACTAATCTAAACTTGAGGTCATGAACGCATGAAATACATGTAACTACATGTAACAATGAGAGCATAGGTCACAATTTAGATATATTTTTAACATGAAAAAAAGTGGTTTTCCAAATGGAACATAGTTTTCAAAGGAAAGATTGCTATTAAATAGCACACCTAGGTTCCAAACTGATTGCCGTAGCAGGATAGACCGTGTTTCATTGGACCGCAAAGACCTGAGGATCATCAGAATAACAGTGAAAGCTAACACAATGTTTCCTGATGATCCTCCCAAGGGTAACATATAAACTGCAGCGGCCCTAGTACTGAGCCTTGTGGTACTTCACTGATTGCACGGACACTATTGGAAGATAAATTAACTGGACAATGATATCACTGAATCATCAATGAATTGGCTTTAAATGGAAAAATGACTTATTGACTAAATATTTTCTGTTTGACACTGTAAAGCTGCTTTGACACAATCTGTACTGTATAGCTAGCTAAGCTAACAGCTAAGTGCTGGCTATTTATTAACAAACATTATTGGTCAACCAGCTTCAGAAATAGCATTGTGGCTATTTATTGTGTTCACTAGTTAAACCAGCAAAAACCAGGCTGAAGCATGGAAATTAATTATAAAGACCTTTTCAGACGGATATGCACTGTAAAAAAGAAAATTACCATATTATTTGGGCATCAACAAAAAGTTCCCATATAAACAATATTGCCATGTGACACTAAGCTCCAACTGCTGTCCAAAAAAAGCACCAGGACACTGTGAAATCACTCTGGAAGTTTAATGAGATCAGAAGACGAATGCCTGCGGTGAGTTCCAGTTCAGTCCCTCCTTCATCCTGATGAATGTCCATTTTTTTCTCTGCCACTAATCCTTTCACTTTTCCATTTTAACTCCCTGACAGCTTTTCAGACAAACCACATACTGTAGTGGAAAGAGACCCTGAAAATGCTGAGCTCTAATTGAAAGACCATGTTGTTGCCCCTCATAAGGGCTCCAGATGTAACCAGAGCTGTTTGCATCCCGACTGGCCAGATCAAAAGGTCAGCGACACATGTACTAATTCAAATGTAAGGGATTAGCTGGCTTGGATGTGACGTAGGAATGTAATTTACAACACAAGAATGGATCAGAAATGTAGACAGTCACCTTTGTTCTTGGCCTTTGTCTGGTTCAGAAGAATTTGAAATAATGCACCTAAGGTCTTGGAGACATAAACCAAAGGCTCCACATGTCCTGGCCAAAGTTTCTTATTGCTAAATGCAAATTCAGATGGATTAAAGCTTTTTAGAGCTCTAAATATCTTATATTGGCTTGAATAGTGAGTATTGTATTGTACACCATGACATAAGTAAATACAAGAGCTGAAGTTTAACTGGACACAAAAATATGGTTGTCATCAGGATTTAGCTCCTATTATAAAATGTGAAAAAAGTGACGTTTGGTAGGCCTACTTAAGGACTTGAAAAAGTGTAAACTTGAATGCTTTTTAACACATTCTGGCTATATTAGATCAAATTAATGTATGAAATGTGAACAAATTGTTATCCTATGTAAATACTGGGATAATGAGCTGATGAGCCAATGTTTATCTAGTTAGGACCTTGGTTAAAATTTCTGTACGTTTCCAACTGTAAAAAAAATATAATAATTATAATAGTGACAAAAAAGGTTTCTAACATACAATGAATGAAATAGAAATACCTCACAGTCTCTAAAGATAGATGCTGCTTCTCTATCGCTGACAGTGATGGGGGAAAGCTGGACCCAACACAAAGCAGCTTTGATGGGAAAGCTTTTACGATTGTTTAGGCAGAGCTGACATCTTCGGAGTATCTCCGTGCCACAAGATGTGGAGTGGTTATTGCCTGAGTGCAATGCTTTTTGTGTAAAAAGATTCTGCAGGGAGACTAGAGATAAGGACGGGTACAAAAATGTACAATTTTCATCAAAGGGCTTTACTAAAACATACATTCAAAACACACAAGTACATTGGTGAGGACTTACCAGTGACTTTTTTGCTTTTATACTACTGACCTAAAAAAAAATTCTATCCCCAACCAAAATCTCTCAAAGAAACCTTTCTGCATTTTAAGATTTTCATTAAGATGTTTACTGTGCAGAATCATCTGCCGATCTTTACGGTATAGGTGATTGCAGGGCTTATCTTTTTAGTTGCACTCGGCCTCCACAATGTAGTCAAAACCCAACCCACATAAGAAGCATCCACGAACATGACTGAGCTCACAAGACACCCAAATTTAAAACATACAATATTCCAGCCCTCCTTACAAACTCTAAGATAAAAGAGAACAAACAAGCTTAGTACAAACACATCAATCTATGGCCTCATTCATTCAAGCCATATCAACACACACACTGCAAATGTAAACATAGGTGTAAGTGTATTAACAAGGATGTTAGGAAATGTTCTTATGTACAATGCGTAGCCTGGTGGAAATGACCCAAAATGGTTGTTTAAGGCCAATTTAGGCCCTTCCATCTGCAGCCTGCTTAACAATAATAAGAAGCCCTTTACAGTAACCACATATGTCTTCAATATGCATGGTGATCGTAACTTTCCCAAACTCACAGAACAAAGTGTCCCTGTCACTGTTTGTGCTTTAGTTGGCATTGTTAGGTATGGGTCTCTAAATTTCCTTTCATACTGTGATTTATGCTCTGTTAAATTCACAATTCAGCATGGTTTTTGCTTTTCATTATTTCAAATGCCACGTTTCTCAAGTTTGCCAAAGGTTTTTTAAAGAGTTATAAAACCAAAAACAAGTGGTGTACTGCAGATCAGGCAAGAAACACACGCCACTAGAGGGTTCTGCAAACCAGAAAGGTTTGGCTGTGGAACAAACAAGCTTAATTAGCAAAACTAAAAAACACAATTACTGCCTTGTCACAGGGAACTACATATCAAGCTTTTGTGAACTGTTCTTTTACTGTTTACACAGGTCGATACAACCGGCGGCAAGTAGAGTGTCAAGAAAAGTGCAAACCAAACAATGTCTGAAAGAGCCATTCCAACATAAACTCAACCCCATAAAAAACAAGCATATGATATACCCAGACCTTAAAGGCAGCCCTGCAGCCACTCCGGCCAATCCACAATATAATCATCACTTACTTTATGGACAAGTCAAGCACACTGCAGGTGACGGGCCCTAAGCCACCCTCTCCCCAGCCAGACCCCTGATATAACACCTCTTCTGTTCCACTATTTCAGAGCCAGGCATTATGGCTGCCCGTATACCTTCAGACAAGGCATTAAATAAAGCTCAGGGTCTGTGACAGCTGGGATGTGGGTGTGATACAGAAGCCTAGCTGGGCCAGGACATTGTTGAATACGGCTGGACTATCATAGCGTGAAAGAGTGGTGTGCTATGTACACTAATGCTTAAAAGTTTGGGGTTGGTAAGATTTCTTATGCTCATGAATGCTGCCTTTAATTGACCAAAAATTATTTCTGAATTTTGTAAGCAGTTGTGCTGCTTTATATTTTTGTGGAAATCGGGATATATTTCTTCCATGACAATTCAAATAAAAGCATTTATTTTAAATAGAAATCTTTTGTAAAAATATAAAAGTCTTCACTGTTGCCTCTGATCAATTTACTGCATCCTTGCTGAATAAAAGTATACATTTAGTTAAATGTTCTAATAGGCCTCACACTTTTGAACTGCAGTACATGTTAAAACAACTACATGGTTTCTTTAATACGTAACCGGGTTCATACAGTGGACATACGTTTATGTTTGCCCAGCCACATTAACTTGTTGCACAAAACGTCGCTAGTGATGTCTGGTATTTCTGGAATGCTCTCCATCATGACTGCATTGTCAGTAAACTGGTATTTTACTTGGATACATGGTGTTAAAACACACCCATAAACGCAAACACACATTCTTATCATGAACCAACAACTTAGGTAATGTCCAGTCTGAGCCATAACTGATCGCATGATCAGTATGGATGACGCCTAACAATCAACACTTAAACAGATCAACAACATCCATTTTGCTAAGACAACACATCTTAGTCTGAAGGCAAGAGGATCAAATTCAATATCCCTGGTGATAATGACTGGAGCCACTATGTCTTATCTCTGATTAAATGTTCAGCTTTAGATGTGTGTTGTTTAACGGGTGTCTATAGTGAATACGTTTCTAAGCTAATGATGCTAGTTGCATTCATCCCTGGTGTCAGGGAGTTGGAAGTTAACTCTACTGCCAGTTTGTGCCAGTATAGATCTATAGCCAAGATATTGTGGAGCTTAAAGAGAGAATTCGTTGTTGGAACCTGGCATACATGTAGTGGTGTGTGGTGGAAAGTTTGGTTGCATGAAGCTAATGTTGTTCTAGCCCAACTGGAGCCTTCATAGACCAGCCTGGCTGCCTCAAAATAGCAGGGGGTCTCTGACCCTGTCATGGCAACAATTAAAGTTGATTGACACAAGGACTCCCAAACACAATCCCATCCAATGTGCTATAACAGTTTGACATTGCTGTCAAAACTGGGAAGGTAAAAGCTGCCATGTTTGCTGACTCTTTTGCCTTAAATTGATAACATTTGTCAACAAAAGGCATTCTTGATGTAGTCTGAAAATCAACAGAGCAGTACTTATCAGCAAGCAGCCATACCAACCAGAACATGTAACCCTGAGTTCAGCAGGCAGGGACATTAATCAGCTTGAACAAATAGGTCATCTCCTGCTATGCTGAGGGCTTTCAGCCAGCACACCTCCATACGTCTCATCTAAACACATTGTGACATGAGCTCCGGAGATTTCCAGGTGTTCACCGCTCATGACATCACTGCTTTCGGCACAAAAGGAACTTTGAGATGAGCTGGAAGAAAAAGAAAGGAGAAAAAATAACTTGAAAAATAGTCTTTGAAGAAAGATGGCAAAGACTAAATAATTGAGTACACACATGTACTGGCAAAGAAGGGGGCAAAGATCTCAACTTTTTCATGGTGTTTCATAAAACTAATTTTACTTATATTGTTCACAAAATTATGAAATGCATATAACTATGCACAAACAATGAGGATGGAAAAAGTTGTAGTTTTTCTATATATTTTTTTAATATAATTTTATCATGTACTCTTATTCAAATGTTTGGGGTAAGTTTTTTTAAAGAAATTAATAGAAATGGATCAAATGATTTATATTTCTTTTGAACTTTCTATTTATCAATGAAAACATGATCACAGTTCCCGCAACAATTTCAACAGCACAAATTCTTCTTTTTTTTCTTAAACAACAAATATGCTTATAAGAATGATTTCTGAAGGAACATGTTACACAGAAGACTAGAGTAATAGCTGCAGAAAATTCTAAACTAATTAAACTGCAAATAATTCACATTACTGTGTTTTTTTAATCAAACAAAATCAGACTTGGTGAGACTTCCTAGTCAGAAATGATCATTTTTGAATAGTATATGACCTATTAATATTTGGTTTGATTTTGTACTCTTATTAACTAAAATTAGATTTTCATTGACTAAAATTAGATGTCAGTAGAGTCACAGTAAAATGAATGAATATAGACACGGAAGGAAGAAGAAAGAACACAATCAGCCAACAGTGTTATGTGAACATACAAGTAAAAAATAAAAAATTAAAATTCTCCCCAGAGCCACCCTGTACACTCTGTGCATATACCCAAACACCAGTGCTCGATCTGCCAGCCTAAGGCTTATTAAAATGTCATTGACCCTTAAACAGCATATTTATGCTGTGTTAACTGAGCTGATGCCAGAGAACTGCACACAGACTCATTGTCACCGAGCCGGGTTGAGTCAGACAGACTGTGGCAGTCAGAGATAAGCTTTATTGCACAATGTGTGCACAGGGTCCATTTGATTGATGCTTCTCCATTATTATTACGCCAATGCAAGGTAATACATTCTGGGGTTTCATAAAAGCCAGGGTCTAAATTAGTTGTGTCAAATTGTGGTGGCGGCCCCGTTTCCCCTATCGCAGCATCGAAATGAGGTGGCACTGACAAGGTGACGAAGGGGGGTGGGGGGGAAGCGAGGGCAACGTCAAACGGTGCTCAAAAAACAGCTCACAGGATTTTTCTCATTAAATAATATATTTTCCCACTCTTTGCCACTGTCTTTGTAGAACGGTGAATGTTTGCTGCCCGTGCTGTCAAAAAAAGACAGCGAAAGCAATTTGGAATGGTGGGTTTCGGCGGAGAAAAGCTTACTATTGCTAATCTCTAAAGACAACCAAGTATTCAACAAGAGACTCACACAGCCCAAGCTATCCTCCCTTCAAATTCCCAAGCAAACAAATGTGTAAATCATCCTGGATAATTAGTGTGTTCAAAGGGAAGGAGTCCATTCCGTGTCCCAGCTCTCCCTTTCTGTGCTCATTAGAAGTGATGCGGGAGGATGAGCTGGCCATAGTCCTGTTTTATCACCTGTGTGTCCCAGGGGTGGTAACATGAGCGGTGAGGTTACAGTACAGCTCTGTACAAGAGAGGGAGGGCTCTTTCAGCGGAAGCACAGGGAAGAAGGAATGCTTGCCATTTGGATGTTAAGGGAGGACAGGAGGGAAATAGAGGTGTGTGTATATAGTTGTGTGTCGGAGTGAAAAACAGTGAGAGAAACAGATATACGAATGCGTGGGAGAGGTTTGGCTTGTTGATGAGTATGTCTGTTTGTTAAGATGGGTTTTGGACTGAAAAAAGGCACCATACCTAACTATACATCCAGATGTTCAGTTAATTTCATTTTCTGATCCCATGATTTGGACACTTTGGACTGCTCACCTATGTATTATACAGGAAAGACTGTAAGAGAGAAAAAGATTGAGAGAAACCACTAGTCATGCAAAGCACTAGTCTGCACAGCATTATACAATTACACACACATGTTAAGGTTTTAACAGTCTTACTGTGTATATATTGATATGATTAGGGCTTCTTCAACTTAAATTCCATAGAAAATGGCAAACTTAGTCATGCTCTTTTCCTAAAAATTGTTTCCTTAAGATATAAAAATGCATCACAATTTTTACTTTTCATTTAGAAAAGCAACACATCTGAACTGTTTAAAGAAAATACCTGTTAAAATAAACTATCTATTAAAAAAGGAAACACACATACACATGCACAATCAATGAACAATAACAAAATAATAATAAATCTTTCAATTGATCCTTCCTTTCAATTAAATATTGATCTCTGCATACCTAAATCATAATTATTATGTAAATAGTTTAACCCTGTTGTTTTTTTAAATCCCTAGAAATTGAATACTCTGTCTATTAACTTAAGTTGAAAAGAAAAAAAATTGAATGACGCTGAGAGCGAACGAGTAACAAACTTTGTCTCTCATTACCATTTTAAAACCCAGATATCTTATCAGTCAGACACTCAAACACACAACCTATACCTCCTTTCTTGTGTAACGTGTGCCTTCAAACGCTTTATCAACCACCCCAGACCCCACCCAGAGTCACTAAGTAGAGTCTGACGCCTTTGAGTCTTCGCCAGACTGTAATTTCTTGCTTAAAAACAATGCTCAATGAGACCAACAGGTCAGCACAATTTTGCTGAGTATCAATTACACCGCTGTGCTAAAGCAAACAAAACAGAAAAAACGCAGTCTCCATCAGCGCCTCCCTTAACATACCACTTTAGAGACTAGTGGAGATATTCAGGCACTTGTGAAAACCTTTAAACATGCCGGAGGCATCTAATGTCGCACTTAAGTGTCTTTGCTCTTTTAGCAGTTGGGGAATTTTTCTTTCAGGGTTCTAATTAGGATAACTTTACGGTCTTTTTAGTATTGAAAAAACAAAACAGATATGGATCAGCTAAGAAAAAATTTAATATTCTAATAAATGTTATAGACAAGCATAACCAAACATTTCAATTCAGTCTAGTTGCCCTAAAGAGCCATTAAGCTTTCCGTTGAAAGACAAAAGCTAAAACAGCAGCAACAAGCACCCTGTTGCCAACTCGCGCAACCTTTCCCCAGATGCAAAATCACTCTAATTTGTCATCGCTCTTTGATTACGCAGTGCAGCTAACAAGGTATCTTTCACGCTCTGGCAAACATTAACAAGTCATGGATGGCAGAAATTTAATTATACAGTTTGGATCTTGTAAAAAATGCTAAATGTTTAAATGAGAGCTCTGTTTATGTCCTGGGTAATAGCATTAGGCTAGAAGTTGACATTAACAAATAGCGTTCATTACATATTTTCCATGTGACCGGGTCAGATCTTCCTGTATGTAAATATCTGTGGTGAGAGGAAGTTCATACTTAAGGATGAAAAATGCTATAGTATTTTATTGCAAATGATAACTAATTATCTATAAAAAACTAGCATAAAAATATATTTGTACCAACCTTTTAGAATAAATAAAAGGTTTTATTACCTACTGTATTTTAGTGGAATCTTAGGCATGATTAGAGAGCAGTCTGAGCTCCTCTCACCATTTTTTTCTTTTTGATTTCCCCCCACTTTTCTTTCGCGACATTTATGAAATCTATTTGAGATACTGTTACAAATAATAATAGCAAATACAACAAATAGCACACTTTTTTTGCTTGGATATGTCAAACAGAGGATCAGCGAGTCAAAATGATTGCCAAAAAGCAGTTATTTCTACATCCAGCTGTCTTGACTGTCAAAGGATCACGTCGAAGGCAGGGTTTCCAGACTCTATCAAATTAAGGAAGATGAACTGTTTTTGGAATGGATGCAGGTATTGTGTACACAGGTGGCTAAACTCAACGCCAACCTTCCCCACAACAGTTTAAGCACTAACCCAGAAATTTCAACCTGAAGGGATAAACTGGGTGCAAAACCAAACCTAATTTTATCATCTATCCCTTGAGTGCCTCAAATGGAACCTTGGACAGTCATACTGTAAAAGAGAAAAATGAATAAACCCTTTGTTACACATAATGCTTCCCACCTCATCAATAATCTCTTGTACACTTGAGCTCATCGTAACAGGTTTCACCTACGCAGAAGCTTTCAGTGGTCTCTGGAGTTGTGGACAAGCCAAGAGTAGGGAGATCTCTCCAGCTTTAGCCTGCATCTTTACAGACCCTTTGAAAAATCAGAGAACCTGTCAATCAGGAGATTTTAGAATGGAGTGTGCCATGATTTGCCGTATTTTCATTTACATTCCAACACTGAAAAGAATGACATCTGGCTTGGCTCAAAATTATTTGTGAGGAATGTAGTAAATCCAAGAGCTGGAATAGTTTAAATTATTCTCAGTTTAGTCACTTTAAATTGCCAAGTGACAGAAGTGGTAAGGTTTTATGACAAAAAGAAAAAAAAGAAGCACTCGTTCTATAAAATCTGGTTGGCTGAGAATTTTTTTAAATCTTTTCATCTTTTTCCAGCAAAACATGACTCACCTTTAAATTCATAAAGAGACCCTTTTTTGGCAAATATTTGTATTGCTTTTTAATGAATGGTTACTTTTTGACCTTTAATGAGCTGCAAGGGCTTGTTTAGGTTTCTACACTTCTGAAATCACATATGCTTCTGGTCCCACAGCAGAGTATAACAGGGAGGTCGGGAACACGGCTGACATTTGTTTATGTAAGAAAGCAATCCATCTAATGACTGAGTCATCTTCTCAAAGGGCCTCTGATAGAGGAGAGCTGAGATGCGAGTCACACGGGGAGGTTTCAAGACTCATCTCCAAACCCAGGCCCATTAGTGTGATCAATGTGAAAGAGAGAGATAGAAAGAGACAGTCTGACCAGAGCATTATATTAGAGTGAAATACAAAAGAAATGTAACAAGTTTCAATATCATTTCTCTCGGCTCAACTGGAAACTTCCTGGATCTGTGGAAGTCATGTATCACGGTTCCATGAGTCCATTTAAA
>JAUMHI010000053.1:14051509-14082792 GCA_032359435.1 Enteromius unitaeniatus | reverse complement strand
AAGAGCCTGATTTATTTGCATTTCCGTGGTTGTGAATGAAAATCCTTCCTCTTCAGTACTGAAAAAACACTTTGCTTGCACGCCTGAACCACAGATGTGTTTATGTATCTAAATAAATTTCCATTTGCTTAGACTTTGGATGTATAAATCAGGAAAAGTAAAAGCTGTATTCAAATACGAAGCACACTAAACTATATAATGCCCAATTATCTATCTGGACATCATGAAATCAGAGTTTTACTGGACAGTTACCTCACATGCCCTACTGACTAAACTGCAATACCTACCCTGCATTTTTCTGATAGCACTGGTCATAAAGATGTCTTTCTCATGCTGAGATGTCCCAAATCCACACATAAAGCTGTCCAGAAAAAACTACAGCCAGCTCGTCACTGCAGCAAACCATGGCGGCTCAGAATTCACATTCGCGATGTCTTCTCTTCTACTTAAGGTTACGCTTGCTGACCATAAAAACACTGAGATCCTATTAACAAAAACAAGGAAAAGATTGATAGCAGCTGTTCATCTCTTTATTTTGATTTCAAAATTGATATAGCTGAACAAACGACAGCAGACACTTCCAATTATTTGTTGCAAATTCTTAAGCCTGTTTTATAATTCAATACACTCTAAGTATTCAGAGTAAATATAACAGAGAGTTATCTATTATTTGTATGTATGTCTTACTTTTTTGATTCAAACTGAATGCACTGTATAATTACGCTATGATTTCCATTTCTGTGTTTCTCAAGAGAACAAAAAAACCACATACTTCTACAAAAGTAACAAAACTGCAAGGACAAACCCAAAAATACATAAACACTGGCATGATGTTGTGCAATGAAGTTCTCTCAGCCTGCATTTTAAATTCAGTGGACTGGCCTGTCCACTCAAACACAGCGTTTCCGCACATTCCTTCATCATGAAACCGATAATGGTGGTGCAAAAACATTTGACCTAGGGGGCATTGCAGGGGGACGGCCCGGCTATGGTTATTGCCTCTTCTTTCACCAGGGATGGCCGAAAAGGCCAGGGTGTGATTTGTTAAAGGCGAGTCAGCCCTTGCATTGTGTCCTCATCACGGGGACATCTGGCACAAGCAAGCCGGTGTTTTGACTGAGGTCTCCATCTCTATTCTGAAGCAGTGGGCTGTACTGCATTGAAACACTGCTTTGCCTTTCTCATGGTAATGCTGCAAACTACAGGAGCAGATGTGAAACATTTGGTTCTGTTCTTGTTCACTTGTAAAGAAATAATGCGCCGCTTTTACTTTCATTTCACCATGCTGTGTTCTTCTCCTTATTAAAAACTAAACAGAATACGGTAACAAGGAGAAAAAAAAAAAAGATGGTCGTCCTTGGTGGCCTGAAGTGCGCTGAGGTCCGAGTGTAATTGGAGTTGGAAGAATGACAGATTAAGGAAAAAAAGCAAAAAAAGTTCTGTCAGTGATGTATCTGTAAGGACATAAAAGATAAATGGTGGTAAAAACTGTGATGGAATGAACACCAACTTTTTTTTTCCTCTCTCTTATCCATCCACACAAATGATGAAGTGCACACGCCCTGTAGACTTGGAGATAATGTTTATAGATTTAGTCATGCAGTAATGCATGTCTGAAATAATCTTATTAAACCATTACCCTGACTGTGTAAACACACACTTGCACAAGAGATCAAACAACGTATCAGTTTCATACTTATTTTTTCCTCTATCCAATGGCTTAGTTTAGTATTAGCTTAAAATTCTACGTATATTTCCAAACAAAATGTCAAAGCATTTTAGCCTGACTTAATCAAGGGATTTACTGCAAAATACTGTTCACAATCTTCACAACAGTATAGCGTTGATTGGAGAGGCATTTGGGTCTTAGTTACTTTTTAATTTTTTTTTGGTGAATGTGGTGATTATTGGGAATCTACAAACCATGTCTTGATTTCCCTACAACCACCTTGCGTAAACTACAAACCTGCATTTGTTCCTCTCTAGCCACGGGCGCTGAATGTGACATTTGCTTTGAACACGAGCGTGACCGTTCCTCACCCAAATCTGACAGGTGGGCGGAGTCTGCGCTGCCCGTCCTGCCCCCCTATTGGTTACTGGCATGCAAATAAAAAGAGCTCGGAAAAGCTTTGTGAAACCTGATTGGACAGCGACATGTCAATCACTCCAGGTGACGTCATTCTGAAGTTAGATACAAGGCGCACACGTGTGAGCTACTAGTGCAATGAAAGTTTATCAGAATTTTACATATCATTAAAAAACTAAAAACTAAATATTCATGAAATTTTGCTTTTTTTAATTGTAGGACTAATTAAAGGTATTCAATTATTTTTCGCTATAAATGTTGGATTGAAAACAAACTCTTACATAAATCATTTAAATGTACTCCTCTAAACTAATTCTCAGGCTAGTAACTGTTTACATAACGACAAGGAGCTTTACATATGCGCAAGGATTTTTGGAGAGCGGCGCGTGCGAACCCTAATCCACCTTTGATGCTCTCAAGCTCCAAACTCTGCCTTATTTTTTGATGGCAAGACTGAATAATGCCAGTCTAGCATGGCTGTCTCTCCAACTCATGCCACCCGTGGACCGACATGGCATTTAGCCGCGTCTTTTCGGACCCTCCGTCCAAGAGCATCTTTAAGACCTTCGCGGTCATGCTGCTGTCTATACTCGCGTCTTTATACTTTCTGCACTGCCTCACGGAGCGATGCGGGACCTGTGTACCCACACAGAGAAGAGACGCGGGTCCGGTGGAGGGGTTTTACGCCTCGAAACTTAAAGATTTTGGGACGCTGAGGAGAAAGAGACTTCTTCAGAAATGGACCGTGATGAGGCAGCACAGCCGGCTCGAAAGTGTCCGTGAAGAGGATTTACCAGTAGTTGATGCTGACAGACGCGTTTTCCAGGCGCACGTAAAGATTTCAAACTCTTTGGATGTAGATTTGGAGACGGGAGACTCGTATTTGGATACAGGTAAACTAAGTGCGTTAGGTGAGGGCAGTAAGAAGCTGCCGCAGGCGATCATCATCGGCGTGAAAAAAGGTGGGACGCGCGCGCTGCTCGAGTTTCTCCGCGTGCATCCAGATATTCGCGCGGTCGGAGCCGAGCCGCACTTCTTCGACCGTAACTATGACAACGGACTGGACTGGTACAGGTAAGATGCATTTCCATTATGATGATGTGCCTAGTTTACCCAACAGCTTGAAAAGACATGCGTTATTGTTTTTAGATATAATGCATGCATTTAAAATAAATAATTTGTGTCTCTGGTGACCTTGGAGAAGAAATATCAATGTATTAATATGTGTTAATCTAGATCTAATCTATTATCAGTAATGTAATACTGTATTATTGTATAAAATAACAATAATATTATTATTATTATTATGAATAACTTTTTATTAGTAGCTGTATTATTTCATTTTGCTGTAGGATAGGTCAAGTGATTTGAATGATAATTCAATTAAAATCTAAATGTTACTCTGTAAATATAGTATTAGAATATTACATTTTGTAAGATACGAAGGGAGAAACTATTTGTGAAGTTCACAGCTTTGTTCATTTGAACAAATGCAAATTCAATATTAAAAAAGGTAGAAAAAATACGCAAATAAACCATTTCTTTGGATTGAATAATACTGTATTTACAGTATTTACAATTGAAATGCTTCACAATAATGGCTGTAGCTTTTTCCTAATTAATCAGTAGATCAGAATAAAAGTATAAAATCAGTCCTGATCTGATTTTCTAACTCATAATAATCAAATCCTCATTTTGAAAGTATCTCTTGAAGTTTTTGATATTTTGAGACAGAACACAAGCTAAAAAGCATCCTCACAATATTAAATAAAGCATATAGCTGTTTGAAATCAATATTTTTACATTGTGGAAAAAAGAAAGTGCAATAAGCAAATCTTTACACTCACTAGAAGTTAAAAAATATATATATATATAATGCCATCAAACCTTTTACCGTTTTTATAATTGTTTTATGATTGTATTAGTTTATACTGTATAATACCTTAACTTTTTAACTAAGGAATGAAGATTTAAAATCTATGAAATGGAGACTATGAAAGTAGTGTGAGACACTAAATCAAAGTGTATTTTGTGGTATTGTTTGACACACTCACACACACAAATAAACAGCTTTTTCTATTTTTTATTATTTTGTCCCAGTCAAAAATGTCAATGTCAAAAATTTCAGGTTTTACTATCCTTATGGGGATATTTAGTACACACACACACACACACACACACAGGTTTTAGCGTATTTTTGTATTAAATCTATATAGTGTGTGTGTGGTTCATTCACATATCTTCAGGCTGCTGTTAGAGTTTAAAAGCAGCTTGTCTTTTGTTGCTCAGAGTAATGGGGCATATCAGACATCACAGCTCTGTTATTAAGAGGGATTACGGCCATAATGAAAGGTTACCTGTCTGTCTCCGCAGGTATATTTCACCACCAGATTTAGTTAACATACTGGGTCATGCAAAAGTGCCAAAGCAAACTTGTCCCAATGCTATCTTTCCCGCCCCTCTCTTCTCCTCTGATAGTTTTCCGGATTTCAATTTATATATATATATATATATATATATATATATATAAGGAAACAAATAAAGACAGAAATTCTTTAAGAACACTTACTCCTTTTAACAACATGCAGTCTCTTTTTTCAGCATCTCTCTTTCACACCATTCTATTCATTCTTTGTGCTTTGTTATATCCATGAGGATCCCATCCATCCAAAAGAGTTGCCAGGATTCTTGGGAATGCGACACAAGGCTCGAAAAACAGGCCTGATAGTCATAAATCCCCCATTTTTTTAGAAAGGAAGACCCTTAATTTAATTTAAAGTGACACAAGAAAACACAACTGCAACTGCAACATCAAAATTATTTGCTCAAATAACAGCATGTACCATATTACTAATCCATTTACAGTATGTCTGCATGTGCTGTGTACTGCTTTTAAACAGGAAATGTGCTTAGAAAATGCAGCCCATCAGGTAAAAAAAGCAAAAAGTGAGTGAAATAACTATGCAGCATGATTTACTTGAGCTAAAACACAACTGTGGAAGGGTGTCAACTTTCTACAAGACAGGAAAAAATAAAGAAATAAACTAAGCAGCCAATATTTTTCTCTCACTTTCTTTTCTCAAACGAGCTGAAAGACATTTCCTGAATATATGCACCAGGCGTGACAGTTTGATGGATCTGTGCAAATGTCTTAAAAATAAAGAAAACAAACATAAAATTACTTTTGCGGCATAAATTCTCACCCTTTGTCAAACCCTCTGGGAATAATTGCGTTCTCCCGACCGCTGAAGTTATGAATGGGCTCTGTTTTTTTTCTCTCTCTCTGCACTAATCACTGTGTCCAATTTGCTGGAATTATGTGACTCTTTTCAGGCTAGGCTGTGAATGTTTAAACACAGAGACTTCCATCTGCAGGGATGAAGGTCCTTTGTGTGTCGTAATGGCTGATACGGAGACTGTGAAGGAATCACACAACTTAGCTTCTCTTTGGGAATGTGAGACGTGTGTGTGTTTTGTCAATTAAGTTGTTCGTGTCCAGTTGGTCGTATTGGTGGCACAAAATGTCTGAAGAAAAATCTCAAAATTGAGATGTGCTGAGCATTTTCTATACTGTTTTCAGCAGTCTGGCAAAGAATTAGCCTAAATGGAAAAGTAATTGCAATGTTGCCAGATTGCATCTGTGCTACTACAAATATCAGTGTTGTGGTTGCTTGTCAAAACATTACTCACCCATCTGCAGTCAACATCACAACAGTGAAATCAGACACGCAGCCAGAACATCTGTGAGAGGTAAAACACAGAGTATTAGATTATATAATATTATGAAAAGCAGATTTTTCTTTGGGCTACCAAAGAACCCCTATCAAAGAAGAAATTATTGACAGTTCATCGGCTCACTGTCAGCTAAAACAAAACGTTTCTCTGTCTTGTGTTGAGACAATGCCACTTAAACCCTAGTGCTTTTGTTATGGAAATCTGTTCTGTGAGATAAGAGAGATAGATCTGTGAGAAAAGAGATCATTTAAAAGGCTCGATTTAATGGGAGGTCTTTGCTTAAATGAAAGTCTGTTATGATCAAAGCTTCTAAAATGACCCTTCCAAAAACCTGTTGTGTTTTATTGATTAAATTTGACTGGAAAGTATGAGGCCTTTGCTCTCCAACACCAAATTTATCCAGTAGATATCGTATCCCATAATTCCCAGCTGTGGTAAAGGAGACATTTAGAAGAGTGTATGTAATATAGTATACTTTCTATCACAATTACCTTAGTCTACTGTTTCAGAGTTTAAGGTTGCTTTGAAAAGAAGTTTATTATGCTCACTAAGGCTGCGTTTATTTGACAAAAAACAGTAAAAACAGTAATATTGTGAAATATATTATTACAATTTAAATTAATTGTATTTGCTATTTATCTGCTATTTATTTATTTGACACTTAACGTAACGGTTACATAAAAGTATTTTGATAAATTGAGTGCATCCTTTCTAAATAAATATATTAACAAGCTTTACAATGTATTGACAACTAATGCAGCCAGGGCCCAAAACCATATGAACAATTACACCACATTCAAAGTGAGGAACATCTCCAAATAAAGTTGTGATACAACATCTTTGAAATATTATTTTGCTTTTGGTATTGCACTAAAAGTCATACGCACTGAATTAGTTTTGTTCATAAATTATTCGGGCCACTTTACTTGTGGTAAATTGCATACTTCCTTTTAATTCTAGCATTGTTTTATATGCAAGGAAATTAAGTAATTACACATCTGGAGAGCCTGTGCGCTTATGTTTCTTTGCACTCTTCCCCCTTGGTAGCCCCTGCGGTGAGGGCTTCTCTCAAGTGGATTCAAGGAATGCATATCAAAGCGTAGCCACTCAAACTACATTAAAACTTCTTTAAAATTGAAGCTAGAAAATGTGGAAAAAATCCTAGGTCGCACATCTGAGGAAATTTCTTTAGGACTTCTCATTTTTCTCCTTAAGCTATCCTAAGCTGAAGTTTGCATTGAGCAAATAAACTAGTTAGCAAGAGCTCCAAATGTCTCTGAACATTAATAGCATTCAAAGCAACAGAGTTTGACTTGTAAAGCTGCTTTGTGATTAAGTGGGAAGCAGGCTCGGTGTTTGGAGCTATAGACACATCTCTCATCACAGGTGTTGTGGAGAAGGTTTTGGAGGACCTGTGGAGAGGCTGGCTGGCCATTTGGCAGAGGATAGTGTGAACTGCATTGGAATAAGGGGAATGTTCTTGAGCGATGCATGGCACAGACCCCGTTTCTTGTACACAGAACATGGTGTTCGCTTCACACTGGCAAACACAGCCTGTGGTTTATAGTGCAGTGGCAAAGTTCCTGGGAAAATAAAACCTCTGTGTTAGTGGAAATACAGACAGATTCACATGAGTACAGTAAAAAATCAGTAACATCACATTTGCATTCAACTCGCTATTTTTACATTTGATCTGGTGGTGTATTTTAAAGAGTCGAACACAGCATGATTGCATTAGCATTAATATGTAAAGTTTTATTTAAAAAAATATAAATACATTTTCCTATGGTTTCACAAAGAACCTTTAACATCCTTGTAACCTTTCTATTAAATGTTATTAGTAACACTTTACAATGAGGTTCATTAGTTACAATTAGTTCACATAAACTAAGAATGATCAATGCTTCTACAACATTTATTAATTTTAGTTCATGTTAATGTTAATTTTAGCATTTATTAATGCATTATTAAAATCACAAGTTTTGCTTGTTGACATTAGTTAATGCACTGTGAATTAGCATGAACTAACAATAATAACAATTAATAATAAGAATAATAATTAGAAATCTGTAATATGGATCAAATACCAATATGCTGCTACTAATATATATATATATATATATATACATATAATAAATCAATATTCATCATTTGCAATTAATTATCATCTAAAATTAATGTAATTGCATGCATTCTATATAAAGATTCACTAAAGTTTGACCAAAAGTTTTATGCATGTAAAAAGTTTCAAAATACATAAGTGAAAAAACGCACACACTCAAAATCCCCACTGTGCTAGTTCTGCATATTATATAAATATCAACGACATCAAAAATGTTTTTTGCTGAACTTAAGGTGCAAGTAAAACAATGGAGCTTTATTATTAGACCCTTTATTATTAGGAATCCCATGCAGTCGCTCACCTGCTCGCACACACACCTGCACGTGCTTTATTAGAATATTATAATGTTTTCTACCTGAGCTAGCCTTGAGGCAGGTTGTACTGTAATGTTGTAGTGCTAGGATGACATAAGCCAGCTGGGATATGAGATCACAATGAACAAAGAGACCCCTGTGTGTATGTGGAGGCCTTTGATCTGGTTTGGCTAGGGGCACCACTGTGACATGTTCGCTCAAGTTTCCACAAATACACCAAGAAACACTATCATCTCTCTTTGCGATTCTTAGTCAGTTTAGCAGACAGTTAAACAGCATAATTACAATCTTCCAGACACTTTTCAATAACTGCAGGTATGCTGATCACATTTAGCTCAAAGCATTTCCTTGACAACGACACTGTTACCAGTGTAAAATTGCACACGTAATCATACTCTTTGACTAAAATGGACTAAAAGGGGACGTTTATTTTATAAAGCAAGATGCCAGCGACTAAAGTTCGAGCCAAGTTAGAGCCTTGTGATTTACAACGAGACGTTGAGAGTATAAATGCTTGTTTGCGTGTGTATATGGACGTGGGTCACAGGAAGGTTCAGACCTTTTATGTAGGTCATGTTTGGAGGTGAGAGGGGTCAGTAACTGGATCTGTAAAGTGAAGGATTTCAGGAGGGTGAAAATTAACGTCGGAGTACAACTGCGTGAGGGAACTCGAGAGGTCTCTTAACTCTTGTTGAGGGAATGTGTGAGCAAGCAATCTGATATACACAGATAGACTGTGGCTGGTTACAGCCAACTACCTCATGATGCAATAGACATTGCGATATATATGTCATGAAGAATCATGTCATAATTGTGTCGTGATTAAAACTGAGCCAAGCAAGAGAAAACTTCACTTTTGTACGCTAATTTTAATATTAACACTTATGAAATTATTCTTCATTAACTGAATTGTAGGAAAATAGTTATAAAAAAAATCCATATTTACCATATTTATTTACCATATTTCATAAAAGCCATATTTACATGAGATTTTGAAACTTTTTGAAGATTTTTGAGTTTTTCTCACAGACAGAAGCACGCTGAAAAGAATGATGTTAAATGTGTTTGCAAGCCACGTGAAATCTTGGTAACGGCAAAAATAAGTAGGCCAGTGTTGTTTTCAAATGTAAAAGTTGTCCATAATTAAAGAGAAGAATTTAAGCCATTGATTAACCATAACCAGCATGAGGTTGTTTGTATACACACTTCTTGATTAATATTATACCTTATTATATAGTTTTGTCATCACTCAAGAAACTTATATAAATTCAAAAATCCTAAAATAAGATGTTCATACAAGGACCTAAACTATCAAGGCGATATAAAAAAGAAATATATAAAAATAAACATATTACTTATATTGCGATTGTTTTGTATGATACTTTAGATCCTTGTCTGTTTTATTTTTTTATTTTTTTTTATTTATACATTGTTGTATATACACATTATGTACAACATAGAAAAAATTATATAATAGCATGGACTGGACATCTATCCATACTGTACGTGTTTTCCCCATCCATGACCATTTAGACAAAAAACGGTTTCGAGAATAGATATAATATAATATAATAATATGATGGAATATATAATATAATGAACTATCCAACCCGTTTCCCCATCCATGACAACACTGCAACAAGCAGTTTGGAAAATATATGGATAATATAATACCCTATAATATACGTTAATGTACACAAAAAAAAACTCTATATACAAAGATCTAGAGTATAAATGGCATTTTTAAAAAATGACTCTGCCCTAATTCATAAAGAGTACTGCCACTTATTTTATACCCTCGCATACACAAACAAGCACACATACACACTTGCGACAAGTGTCTTATGACTGCAGAACACACATTGTGTTAACCCTCTAAAACACACACACACACGCAAACACTCATAAGCAGCTGATCCCCAGAGCCATTTGGGGGGCCAGGGCACAGTGCTGGCTGTCAACAGCTGCCTGAAAGGCATTCTGGGAATCCAGCCCCCAGTGGGCACTGAAGAGAGCGAGCAGGTGTGGACTGCTCCCCAGACACCTTCATACACACACACATACACACACAAACCCACCTGATGCCATTGTCTGCTACAGCTCCCTCACAACTTGAAAACAGCAAATTTGCAATGTTCATTACTACGATGAGCACAAACAGGTTTTGATGAGAAGTGGAAAAAGGGATTGAGGATTTGCAGGTTACAGGTCACAGAGAGCAACTCTAAAGGGCGAGAGAAGTCGACTGTGAGAGTGACCTGCATGCAGACACAGATGGCAGTGCAAGGGATCGGTTACCCACAAGTCAGGATTCACCACTTGTTGTTCGATTCGTGCACGCTTTGATCACGAGAAAACAGTTAGGGACTATATTTAACTACAGAGATGGTGTCTAGGCGACTTTTTATGTTGTAGGGCACAGCAAAGAAGCACAGAGAGATGCTTACATGTCTAAAAGTTTCATCCACGTTACTCTCGAGACCAGTCTGTAATCATTTAGAAGAAAATACTTTACACAAATGAAAAATGAATCATCATTTACCCAAGCTCAAGTCATTTCTAACTCTACTGACTTTTATTATTCTGTAAAGAAGAAAATGTGATTTTTAATATTCCTGGCCATTCATTTCAATATAATAAGGCTAGACTAAGGCTATAAAAAAACAATGGAACATATGATTTAAAACTACAAGGGGCTACTTTTTTATTTTGGTTGTGAATAGTAATCATTATAAACATTATTGTAACATTTTTTATTTATTTAGTCATTTTACAAACTAAAAAGTAGTAGTTTGGGGAAAATTCCTTCCGAATTCTTTCTGCAAACACGAAAGCACGACTGTGAAAGATATAAGAAGTATAAAAAAAACACATTTGAAAGTATTCAAATAATATTTTTTCTTCATAGTTCTTGTTATCAGTTATATATTTTATATTACACCTTGTCTTGTGTTTAAGTGAATGACAGCACCTTCTGTACATTAGCATACTGTACTTCAGCTTGTGATGATGCTTCTCTTTTTATCCATCTGCATTATTATCGTGGTTGTCAGTGTTTCTTAAAGGTATGAAATAGATTGTAGTAGCAGCGTTTATAAAATTTACAGTTTGTTCTGTAAATGTGTTTACATTTTTTCTTTTTACAAAATTATCTTGGCAACCACACCTATGGGCTTATTTTTAACAGTGTATGTCTTCTAAAGTAATATAAGTTTGGAACAGAACGAGTACACGGCTGTGTAAATGACAATAGAATTTAAAATCTGGCGTAAATCATCTCTACGTGTTAGAAAGTGATGGTTTTCAGTCAAAGTTTGTCATTTTCCGTGACATGTGATCTGTCTTTACAGTTGGAACAGTTGGAAACAACCAAAAGTGTTGCATGGTCACATGACAACCTCCTGCAATTTAATCAGATTCTTTAGGACATGTGAAGTACTGCGTAACCATATACAAGCTATAAGAGACAACAAGTCTTGATAGCATACGTTAACAGCAGCTGCGTCTGCTTTATCTTGTTTTACCAATGAAGACATCTCTTGAATATTTTCATCTAAGTGGATGCGTTTTATTGCCACAAAATTGTGAAACCTCCACAGATAAACACAGCAATTTATTCAACGAGCTCTTAAGGGCATGTCTGCGAATGTAGATTTTTGTTTATTTGCTCTGGGCGTTGTGGAACTACACTGGTTGATGTTTTTGTATATTTTAAAGCAAACTAACCCTGGGCGGTTCTCAATGTATCAACCGAAGCAGCTCAAAATTTCAGCACTCGCAGCAATTTAGTGTCATTTCACCTTCCTGTGCGCAGATTCCTCGCTCTTTCCCTAGAAAAACCTCGAAAGTGGTAGCAAAGTGTTATCCTGTCATAAAGAAGTTGAAATAGTACACCAAGCACTTGGCAGTAGAAGTGCATGTGGGTTTATGTCCGTGCAGAGCCTGCAGGAACAATGCAAAAGGAGTCTGACAATGTAAAGGAGCCGTTGATGTCTGTGAACTAAACCCAGCAGCGCTGAACAAAACTACCCGCAAAGAACAACAATACAATAGATCAATCCTGCAAAAGACTGCATGTGAGCAAAGCTGTCGCTACAGTGAGCCAAAAGATGGTACAGAGAGTCGACACAAAGAGAGAGCGAGAGGGGTGTTGTGGGTAAATGATGCATGGCAAGAGCGCATACGTGTTACAGGCCTCAATGGGGCGGAATGGAGGAATAAACCCTCTCCGTCGCATGATGGATTTCACTTTCCCAGCGCACAGGCAACAGCTTTATCACAGGAAAGGGAGACAACAATTTTCTAAGACAGACATGAGACCAGCATGATGATATTAATTTATTATTATTGTATCAACTTGAAATGCAAACCTATTATAAGCATTTATTCCATTCATGAATCCAGCACAAAGGCCTTTTTTTTTTTTTTTGCGTTTTTGGCAAACTTATTTCACATATGAAATATTACAAGAGCTCTTTTAAATTATATGTTTGCACTAGTGTTGATGTGGTTTCTATTGTTAGGTCTTTAACGCTGTGGGTGTCCTGAGAGCTGCTGTGTGTAATGTGTGTGTTATCTTTCCATGTGACCCGTGCCAGCAGTACAAACCATGCCAGTCCTGTGGTGTCCCTATGCCACTATGAATCAGACAGAAAACAAGACAGAGAGAGGGGGAGAGAAAAATGCCAACTGAAAAATGCGAGTGTATGTGTGTCAGCCCAGTTTAACCCATTCTCTCTTCCTGTGCACTTCTGCCAGGACTACAATCTCCTGGAAATTAACACATTAAGAAGAAATCTATTCACAACTTCACGGCATTGATGGTGCATTCATATAACATCAGAAATACTGTAATAAGGATAAAAACATTTGTTTCAGCATTTATTCTACTTTTAGAAATCTGTTTATCATATAAAACAATTAAAATGACAGCTGCTTCAAAAGATGAAGACATACGTAGTAACCTCTGCTTGTATTATATTTTATTATAACTGATGTTACCTAATGTGCTTTCTTAGTTATTTAATATTTTATAAGTGAATGCATTTAATGTACTATTTTTAATTAATTTATTTATTTCTATTTAGGCGTCTAGCAGAGACTTTTATTCAAAGTGACTTACATAAGTGATTCAAAGTGACTTACATAAAGTAAGTAGTTTGTCACAGAGGCAACAATATTCAAAGTACACAACAATGACAGATTTATACGAAAGCCAGATTAGTAAATAGCATGATAAGGTCTAAACAAAACCTACACTTAAACAAATTCTAAAAAAAAAAAACAGGTAAGAGAAGTTTTTCAGATTTGTTTTTTTTTTTTACACATATCCACCTTTTTTATGAACCCGGAGCTCCTATGCCAAAACAAAGGTATAGACCACTTTTAAATTGTGTAAGTGTTTAGAAACTAGACCTTTTGAAGGCAGTCTCCAAGTTCCCATGAATAGGATAAGTTTGACGAATCTTGAATACTGTATAAATTGAATAGTAGCCAGTACTATCAGATAACACAAATTTGCTAATTCTGACATCCATAAGACAAGCCTTGTCATAATTCTGCTGTATTTCCCAATCACAGGCAACACAATCCTCACTATGTGCACATTTTGATTTTATTTTTAGCCACTGATGTGTTCGTATCCGCGGCAGATTGTTTTGACTTTAGAAATGAATTTGGGAAATGTATCATGGCATTTTCTGTCTAATCCAGTGTTACAGAAACATGCAAGAAGACCCGCGTACACCACAGCTCCAGTAACAGACACTTGAGGGTTGGCAGTCTCAGCCCAACTGGGCTGATCTCCCACACAAACACACAAAACAGAGAAAAAGAGAGAGGTCTGTGGTAAAGACATCATACCTCACATGTGAATGCTAGACGCTCTGTATTAATCCTTATTCTTGCGGTGAAATCTCTCAGGTGGCCACCATCTCTGCAAACATACAAGCACTCTTAAATACTGCACACGGTGCAATAAACCACCTTTAGTCTTTTAGGGTGTTAGTCTGAATAGCATATAATCCTTACCACAATAGTTGTAGATTTATGACACTAAATTAGCAGGTTGGGATCTTCCAACATTCTTTCCTTTGTTTTTAAGTATTCCGCATAAGTCTCAAAAGATGATCCCTGTTGTGATTTAAAGAGTCTCATAATTCCCTGCACACTTTTCACTGGACTGATCCAATAGATATTCTTTTGCATTTAATTTACCTAGCTAACAAACAAACCTATACCGTCTCTGAAAACATATAGATATGAAGCTGAATATGTGTGATGCTAATGTTCAAAAGCATCAGTTTTCAAATATCCCAGCATATTAATATTGTTTTGAAGTCATAACATGATATTCTACAGAGTTTTATTGCCTCTAGGGTTTATTTCTTTTGGAAACTGCAGTTATATGTACTTGTTGGTACATATTTCTATCTCACTAAAAAGTGCACCAAAGTATGTTTATGCCATGAAACCAGGTAGTCTTTGGTATATAATTTAATATCTAGACATATAACATGAGCCGTATATGTGCTTAGCATATGTTTGTTGAATTCATTCATCCTCTTTATGAATATCCTTTCAGCCAGATGTAAGCTTGCCCTTACTAGTTGTTACGGCACGTAGACGAATCAGTCATCAGGAGAGAGTGACCCGCTCTGGCACTGGAAGGTTGACGGATGAAGCCCGCTGGCAGAGCTTGGCTCTTTTGCATAAAGATAGAGTGTAGGCTTCTGAACGGCCAGTGATGGATACTATAACCACAGACTCCTCTGACGAGGTCCAATAATTTAATGAGTCCCAAACTGAACACTTCTAATTGCTAATGGAACCAGCCCTGACTCGCCATTAAACAGTCTGGAGGAATTTTGACAGAACGCAGTGTCTAAGTGATGGAGGAGAAACACTTCTTTGCTTGTTTTGCTTTCTTGTTCGTGAAAAATTACACATTTATGGGGCATCGATTAGGCTTGGAATAATGTGAAAAAAGCTGCTGTATTTATAGAGAAACAGAGCAAGCAGGACAATACCAAAGGGAAGGATTAAACACTAAGACTGATTTCTGCTTACTTTAGTTGCAGGGTTTCCACATTTTCTGACCAGTGAATTTCCATGATTTTCCAGTCATTTCTTAGTCGTGGATTTGTGGAAATAATTTTCCAGCGATCATACTCACACAGCCTAAAACAGTTAGAAAAATGTATATGGAGTATAGACATTTCCATGACTTTTCCAGTCGTTTAAGATGACTATTAAAAGCTTTTTATAATTATTACAGTCACAAAAAGTCATTTCTGGCCTAAGAAAAAAATTATATACAGTAGACTATGGAAATGCCCATGACTTGCATAACCCTTGCATTAGTTTTCATGACTTTTCCTGTTGCACTTTTGGAACCTAGTTTTTCATGTGTCCCAATGTTTTCACGAAATAACAACATGGGATAGGATTACTTGTTGGATTATTTGTTCAATGGAAGACAGGGAAAGGTTTCTGCAGTGTGCACAGAAATATTACTGGCATAATTGTTTTTTGATTAGATTAGATTTATTAAAGTTTTTGAAACTAACCTCTTATGCTCACAGTTATTGATTAATAATACAATAAAAACAGTAATGTTGCAAAATATTATTAACATTTCACATCTTCGTGCCACAAATCCATCAGAAATCATTTTAATATGTTTAATATGTTCGTGTTAATTTGTTCAGTGGAGTCAAACAAAAGTCAAACGGAAACCACTAGCTTGTACGACCTCGCCTACAACCCTTGAACATTTAATAACACTCAGACTAGTATAGCATATCTATGTCATTCTTTTGAGAGTGAGTGTGACAGCATATTTAAAGAGCTTGGACAGATGAGACAGGAAGAGAGTGTTTTAATGACATCCTCCCGAAACAGGACACCCTGAGAACTGTGATGCCTCTGAGGTCCTTTAAATCTCTCATTCCTTCATCCTCTTGAGAGACACACCCTTCAGCTACTGTCCCAAGTAGTGATGTTTCCACTGTATCTAGTTAATAAAAGTAGTTAGAACTTGAAAAACATCACACTATTTCAATGTTGACTCCAATTCACTGTTCAAGTGGCCTCAAAAAAATGTATGGATGGCAAGAAAATTAAACCTGGCATACAAAAATATTCACTTATACTTTCACCTAAAATATATAAAATATAATAAATATATATTTAAAAATAGAAAAAAATTGGCAAACAAATGTATACAAACACAGCAACAGTAACAGTGCAGTATATTACTTTAGATGAAGGTAAGGAATCACAAGTCAAAATAAAATACTACTTTTTTTTTTTCCTGTCCACATTTAGTTTATCAAATTCACAGAACTCAAGTTATATTTAGCCATAGTCTACTGGAAGTATACATTACTCCTCGTTTTATCTCTGAGGAGGATGTTTTAAATCCTCCTTTTGTTCAGAGCAAGAGACTTTTGGGAAAACATTTTGGAAGAGCTCTGTACAGTAACATGGAGATTTATGTCCACTTAAAAAATCTCTCCTCAGATCACTTCCTGTTTCCTCCCGCTGTTTACTGTACACAGGCGGACCATTGTGGGAAATTTATTTTCATTTGCTTATCACCTTAATTGAGGTCTCCCAGAGTTTCCGCACCAACCGTAATTCCATTACACAAACTATTTTGAGACGTTTTATTAACTCAAATGATGCTTCAAGGCCTCCCACCACACCTAATGTGACTCTAGGCAGCACACAAACAATCCCACACATCAATGCTCTGACATCTGGCCAGATCAGACCAGCAGGGTCTTAACAACCTCTGCCACTCACAGAGGAAAGAAGAGCAGATTCAGAAGTCCTGTCTTTATACTGGTGCTTCCAATCCTTGCAACTATCACTAGAAAACTTCTGACCCTTTTTTAAATTTTCTAAGTAATATGGTTTATGCATGGCAGGCAATAAATCTCATAGGCTTAAATCCAGACTTGATGTGAGTTCTTCTGATCTATCCCAGTAACCAACCACCCAGAATACCCTTGCAATGCCCTAGAAGCCATCCAGAATCCCTTCACACCACATACATCACACTATCATCGTGGCGGTGAGTTTTGCGCAGATAAGAAACTCTATAATACAGAATCTTTCCTACCTGCTTCATTTCTTTTAACATCTGGAGAAATTTAAATCTCTCCTGGGTGTGTAAAAGAAGAAGGCTTACGCATTGTTCAAAATTTGCTTAGCCTATCCATGGTGAGACATGAAATGATGTATTGTTAACACTGCAGTGTATTTCATTAGAAAGATAAGTGAAATATGTGCTGGGATGCTGTATTTTTCTGTGCTGATCTCAGAGACGACACATCTGTTTTCATCAGAGATTCAGTTATTCTGCAATAATCATTGGAATCTTTTTAATCAAATTTTTCTTAATAATTTGGACGGCATAGCTGAGCAATGAATTTCATTTCAAACAGGGACAGGAGAAATATAATATCACAGAGGATTAACTGTGTGATTCTTTGATGGAAGTGGGCCATTTGAAATTCGTATACTGTATGTATATATAAACTATGTCAAATCAAAGCTGATTTTTCATTTTTGTGCAGTTTTTATGGATAAATGCAAAACCTATTATTATTACAGTATGTTACAGTTCTACAGGGTGGGCCATTTGTTTGGATACACCTTAATAAAATGGCCACCATGGTCACGACCCATCTTGAAAAGTGTCCCCCCTCACATATACTAATGTGCCACAAACAGGAAGTTAATAATATCACCAATCATTCCCATTTTATTAAGGTGTATCCATATAAATGGCCCACCCTGTATACTAATTATAATTTACATGTTGGGTAGGACACAGCATTTGTAAATTTTAGTATATCAAAAATTGCTTTTAAATTAACTGAAATAAAAACTAAATCAAATAAAACATTAGATCAAATATAATTGTTAATTAGAAATTAGAAATTCATTGGCAATAAAAATTAAAATAAAATAAAATAAATACATAAATAAAAGTAAAAAAAACCAAACTAAATTACACTATTATTAAAACAAACTTAAATTGAACATTCAAAAATAAAAGCTAATTCAACGATTAATTAATACAGCAACATTATATAAATAACACCAAAATAACATTATAGAAAATGTTTAAATGTTAACATTCTTATGTCGTTCCAAACCCTCACAAATTTCTTTTGTGAAATGCGAAATAATGACTCTTTTTACTATATAATAAAACTGGGTCATAGTGTTGTGACGGTACCAAAATTTCAGTATTCGGTACCAATACCAGTGAAAATCCACAGTTCTCAGTACCAATTTCGGTACCAAAGCAAAACACAAAACACTTTTATATAGGAGGACTTTTATTTAATCAAACAGCGTAAACTATATTTCATAGCCTAGAACTGCTTTTCTGATGGACCGATTTTAAAGATACAAATATCAACCATACATTTGTTCTCTAACACGCATATTTTGGCTATACAGGTCATTTAAAATCCTCTAGTGCGTAAAAATAGTACACTATTATGTCCTGTTTTAAAGTCTATAGGACCATTAAATAGTTAATAAAGAAACTTTTTTCTGATACTGGAGTTAGCATTAGCTGCCCTTATGCTAATGATTAACTAAGCAAATTGCAATGTTTGAGGTGTTTTATAAGGTTCGGTGTATTTCCTCCTTTTGACATAAAACTTTGATTTCATGATCAATGATGTTGCGCTTGTCATCAGCCTAGGGGTGAGCGATATGGAAAAAATATATCACGATTTTTTCTGGGGAAATCACGATTCACGATTTTTATCACAATTCTTTTTCAAGTTGGTTTTTTAAGACTATTTAAATTACAGGGGTAGGGGTGGGCAATATGGCAAAAATATCATATTACGATGATTCTTTGTCATTGATTTTACTATTTTGCAAGTTTTTTTTTTGTGCACGCGCGCTTCAGGCGTACTCGTTGAAAAAGCGTGTCTGGGCAGCACACATATCAAATGTTTAATCAGCAAGACTTTTAAAGCGAATAAAATACTTTTTTTGTTTGCGAATCAGTTCACTGATGTGAATGTGTGTCGCGTTGTGCAGCATATTGAGACAGAGATGATAAAATAACACAATACTATGATATTCCTTAAAAAGCTGATCGTGGAGTCATTTTTATCGTCCTATCGCCCACCCCTACATCAGCCTCAAAAACAAAATTCTTCCACACGTAGCTCTTTCCTTCTTTCTTTTCAACGAGCAGATTCAGAGCCGCCTCATCAGTAGCACCACTGGTCGCCATCTCTCTGTGCTTTTATGAAGACGATGCAACTGCGCAGTGCGCACCTTTCGGGTAGCACAGCAAGAACCGGGTTTACCCGTTGCTCGGTACTACCGGTGCTTCAGAAAACCTGGTACCGTAACATTTCACATTTTTTTGTACCGCCTTGGTACCGAAGTACCGGGTCTTTTGACAACACTACAGCGTCAGATGCTAGTTAAATAAATAATAAATAAAGACTGTACTGTAAGTAATTTAAAAATCTTAGCTTTTATTAGTGGCAGCTATTAAATTTCTCAAAACATTCATAGCAATTCATAACAATTTTAGGCTTTGACAAAGCAAATTGGTAGCTAGTACATACAATTTGCTTGTTTGTGTTTGGAGTGGACCTTCGTGCACACTTGTTTTCTAAGAGCTAGGTTTTCGTACAGATAATAATTCAGAATCACCACCTTGTAAAAGGCTTTCTCGTGAGATGGGGTTGCATGCATTCAAATATGGCGCTCTGCATCAGGCTGCGCACAGCTAATTTAAATATGTGGAAATGTGTTGATGTGAAGTATAGGTAAATATCACTTTCTGGGTGCTCATTTACACTGACACAAATACTCATGCGAGCTACTTTAAACTACAGCACTGAGAGGTTTAGAGCTGGCAGTGTGTAGCTTTTCGCATAATTGCCAATAAAAAAAAAAATCAGGTTTTTCTCCAACACACACACAAAATGTTTTTAATCTACTCACTTGTGCTGCTTCAAACTGTGCATAAATGACCAACTTCCTCCTCTGCAATTTTCATTTGTCGTACTGCTCATGATAGCTAATGTATATGCGAATCAGATAGCATTATATATCAGATGTTAAATCACCGAGAATATGAATGCAGCTAATACGCATTTTATTCTCTATATTTTGGCAAATGTTTCTTTCTTGAGCGATGCTCATACAGTGATCCAGTCCTCATTATAATCCATTTCGATCTCTAATCGTTTTTTCACGCCCCGTTTTTATTCATGGACTCTGTTTGGTATGTGTGGGGCATTTGTCTTTCAAGCATGGCCTCCTCACTCAATCTCTCTCTCTCGACTCCCCAAAAATTCACACATTATCTTCCCTCAGCACTCTCCCATTATGCTAATGCGTTTTGAGGAGCGATTGCATCAGGATGAAAAAATAGAGTAACATCTCTCTGATTGATTAGGTGAGTTATCATATCGGGACGGCCCACCCCAACCCCCCCGTATGCCATTACGGGTGACACATAGACAACTGTTCATTTATAATCACTGCCATGAAGAGTGTGCAGCTTATAGAGTTATTTTTTTGGGAGTAAGCACATTACTTATAAAACGGATAACTCAGAATAAATATACCACAGAAAGAAGCATCTTCATTCACTTAGATGTCAGTTTGTCTTAAAATTACCAGTGTTCTGTCTAACTGGACAGGCTCTGTGACCCTTAAGCTCAGCAACATTTGAATCTTCAATTCTTCCATTGTTTTTCTTATTTGCGAAACTGGATTATTTTCTAAACAGCCACTCTATCAAAAACCAATCTTTCTATTTTGTTCCAAGACAAAAAGCCGAGTTCTCAATAGGTCTTTTGTTGGAGCCCTACAACAGCATCCTTCTGTAATCCATTCCTCATATTCTCCTCTTCATTTAAATAACAGAAACTTAACAGTTGTTGACAGCTTTTAACAACACCCTCCTATCAGCAAGCGAACCGTTTTTACTCAGCGACGTGGGTTTACCTTCACTGTAGGAAAAAGGAAGAGGTATTTCTGCATGTTTCTATTCTCCAAGGACAGATATTTATTTTTATCGGGGGTTCACCGCATATTTTTCGGTTCTGTTGAATCTGGGTTCGATCCCAGTCCGACCACTGCTCAGTTCAGACACTGTTACAAACCACAAAGGCTTTTTTCATCGTCTTGCTCATCTTTTCCCCTCTTTTTCAATCTTCCTGCTTATTAAGCACACTAACACAACTGCCGCAGATAGCTTTGCTCTTTCATTTTATCGTCACGGTCACCTATACCGCATGATTCAGCCGCTGATGTGAACGAGGTGCACGCAGATCCATTTCTTCCTTGGGCTATTTACTTAATGGCTAATGCAAAAAAAAAGGCCTCCAAAATGGAAATGGTACATTAACCCACCCCTTTTTTCCCATTTTCTGGCCCTCCTGCCTTTCTTCGAACTCCTCGTTTGGATAAATTACAGTGCTAACACATTATCGCGTGGCACATTACTTGTTCTGCCCAATATATAAGAGGAAAAGGGGGCATAAAATCCCATCAAATATTTAAAGCGACAGACTTCTAATCTACCTCATGCTGGTTGTTTGTTTCTGAAAATGCTATACTGAACAAAAAGAAATCCTCAAAGAAAGAATATAAAGTATACGTTTCATTTATTTCAGTTCATTTGCAAAACCAGATAACTCAAAAAATCAAAAATATTTATTTTTCATTGTGCATTGCAATGAATCTCAACATGCAACATAATAAAAAAAAGGATTTTTGAAAATTAAAGGCACAGAGTTCTGTTTTTGCAAATACCCTTTAAAAAATATTAACTATATTTGTTATAAGTGCTTGAAACGTGTTCATTATTTAGGTAATTATTAATTATCTGTGAGCTTTATGTGATAATCAATGACCCAACACCATCTTTTCAGATGATTTAACAGATATATGACAGAAAAGTAATTCTTATTAAGTATGCAAATGCTGGCAAGAAAGAAGACCAATTGTGATTCAGTATGCAAATATTGCCTAAAGCACAGTTTGAACATTATGACATTATGTTACAATGCACTTGAGAACTAATGTCCTTGACATCCAGCACCATAGACCATTTCGGTATGCTAAATGTGTACTTTCTGAATAAAAAAATGTATCGAAATACAAATATGTATTAAAATAAAGGTATTTATATAAATAATATTTTTTTTAATTAAACCTTCAAAAAATGTATTTTTAAGTGAAATAAATAAAGTATGCAAAATGTGCATACTTACAAAATATCTTTGGAGCATCTACAAAGTCAAGTCTGTATGTTTGGGATGCATTAATTTCAGACATTTAATATGATCCAAAACAAACCCCTAAGCAGAATATCAGTCTAGTGCTGCCTTGCTAGCACTGTAATGAGTTTATATGAAGCATGGGATAAAATGGCATTTTTAAACATGCTAATCTGTGCTGAGAAGCCTGTATGATGGCAAGCTGTAGCAGCGCAGGGAAGAGCTGTGAGCGGACTGCTGCTATGTCTCTTGCAGCTTGGCACCATGACAGGCAGAGCAGGATGGGAGTCTTTTGTGTTAGCAGAGCTCAAAGTATAAGAGTCTTACAGAAAGAGAGAGAGAACTGATGAGGAACAGAGACTGAGTGAAGAACAGACTCAAGCATAATCACATGGAAAGAGCTTGGGAAGAGGAGAGAGAGAGAGTGACAGTGAAGTGCAAGTTAGGCTGATGAAAGAGCAGAAATTAAACGAGGAAGAAATAAAGATTATAGCTTACAGTAAGAGAAGAAAAGTTTAAGACAACCAGAGAGAGACTTGGAGAGAGAGCAGACTCTGTGTAATCAGCTTTGCTCCTAACTCTTCCATAAAGTGCTTGATGGTTCATCCATAAGCCTTTACTTTTTTTCTTTATCATCTTCCATTTTTTCTACGTTCACCCCTTCCCAAACCGCACTACTCGGCCTCTGCCTTGCTTTAGCTCGTAGTTATTGGCCTAAATAGGTCAATAAAAGTGGTGCAGACACCAAAACGTCTGTATTCTGATATAAAAATTAATTAAACCTCTGGCTCCTGTAGAAATACCATGACCAGGTTGACCCTGCAGAGCTTCAGATTGTTTAAACAGGTTTCTTTTGTAGGCTTTTCGTGTCCAAAATGGTCCAGATGAACATAAACTATGACAGCTAATATATGACTAATATGTTTGTACATTTCTCAAATAATTACAAAGCAACAGCAAATTTGAAGCAGAAGGACTGAAATAGTATTCACTTGACTACAGATTTCACATTGCAAGGACAGACATCACAATTTGCATTGCATATATGTGGACCCTATAATTTTGCGCAATGCAAAAAAGCGGACGGAATCACAAAATCCAGAAAATCCCCCAAAATGTACTGAATGATATGGAATGCAATGGAATTTGCTAAATTTTGGATGAACAGATGAAAAGTAGGTCAGTGCACTTCGATTAAAACGCCATAAATACGGGACAAAATAAAAGATCGATTTAAATTGAAGAAACTGTGACAGGAATATTGCTTAATTTAATGAAAGCACTACTAATAATAATACAATTATTATTAAAACATTATTTTTGTAAAAAAGAAAAATTAGTTTTTGTAAAACAAATAATAAATTGCTGTTTATGTTGTTAGTTTTCTTGATTTTATCTTAATTAGACATGCTTTTTGATGAAGAAAATGTAATTTAACCATTAAAACGGCATTTTGAAGACCAGTCATTGTCCTAATTTCAACACAGCCAGACAGGTTTTGTTGCCTTTAGAGTAGAACAATGGCTGCCTTTATACAGCTGCTGTTTGACACGATCTCATATTGTGGGAGGACCAGGTGCCGGGAATCGAGTTGGGATTTCCCTTATTCTGCACGGCACTGGTAGTGTGCGAGTGTGCACCCATGTGCCATGTGCTGGCCCTATTTGCATTCACTCAAGTGTAACCCCACATTATTAGTTATTAAGTCATACTTACATCAGCTTTAATTACTTTGATTTCTCTGAAGCAGCAAACACGAGTGATCCGGGAGTGAACTTAGATGCAGTGACATCAGTCTATTTCAACGGATTAAAAAATCCAGATGATGAATGAGCCTCGTGCACTGATTTCACAGCCACAGGGCATTGGTTTCAGAACCGCTGGTCCATATTAGACAAGCAATGAGAGCACAATGTCTAATTTATAGCTCTGTTACCAGAGCCACACACAAAAGAGGAGAGTTTGAGCACAGAGCAGCTTGTTCATGTCATCTTCACCCGGTTTGATTTATAGTGGCTCTGATGATTTTCTCTCTTTGGGAGAATGCTGTTCTGTCTCTGCTGGTCTACCTGAGAATGGGGACTAGAAATGACCTTTTTGCAAGTTTCGTTCTTGGTATACAAATGAGGAACTGTGAAGAAAGATGCGTTTTCAATGCGTTGAAACAAATTTTCTACATGGCTTGTCTTTCCTAATAGTCAACTATAGATTAAAGGAATATTTCAACCAAAAATAAAAACTCTGTCATTTTTTACTTACCCTAATGTCATTTAAAACCCCTATGATTTTCTTTCTTCTGTGCAACATAAAAGGGAGAAAGATAGTTAAAAGAACAAAATCTTCCATGCAATTAGAAACAATGGGGTCCAAATCTTTCAAGTTTCAAAAAGAACTCATAATCAGAATAAAACTATTATATATATTTTTTTAAAAAGTAGTCTATGATTCAAATAAGTCTCTGGAAGCCATACGATAGCTTTGTGTACAGGCCAAAATTGTAGGAAAGCATGTTAATGTAAAATGCATGAACTAATTAATGTTCATTTTCAATGAAGCGGTTCACAAAAATGACTTATTCCTAAATCTGACTGATCCAGTTCTTGGGATGAAATCAATGATCCGTTCACAGCTGTTAACAGGAAGTCAAAATTATCAGTCAATAATTAAATAAATGTAGTAATAAATAAATAAAATTAAGTACCATTTTACAACGGTGTTGGAACACTTATGAAGGAAAAGTCTGATTCTTTACATAATGTATCTACAGACAAAACGCCGGTAATGATATTAGAGCCCTCCTGAAGAACACAGATGGGGTAAAATACTAAGCAAAACATCACAGTAGTGCCTAGAGCACAACATGAACTAGCAGTCAGCGCAGGTCTCTCACCCACTGCGTCGCAACTAACAGGAAGAACTCTGACAAGTGGAGCGAATCCTCTGAGCCTCTGTTATAATAGAGAACATATGCAGGCTTACTAGAGGTCTGAAAGTCATTGAGAAGAAGCAAGTACCTGCAGATTTCACTGTAGGAGTGCCAGACTAATGATACAGAGAGCATCACCACAGCATGGCTGCCATATGTGTTGGGTTTTGATCACCTCAGCTGTAGAAGACACAGAAGAGCATAATGCGGTCACAGCATGCATGTTTCTGGTTGCTGAGTAGAATGAAAAGAAGCATGTATGTGGGAATTTGTGAATATGTTTTTGCTAATTAAATCAGCATTTAGTGCTGACAACAACACTCTATTCACAATTAAACGATTCTATAATATGTATAGTACGTATGTAACACCCACATTTCAAAATGTTCTCAGTGATTGTTTTGACACAATGTGAATACCAAAAACTCAATTAAAATACTTAATTACCAATAAAATCTAATATAAATGTGGAACATATATTTAAAATAAAACATAAATAAAAACATAAATAGAACATGATAAAAAAGCTAAAATGATAACTAGAAAATATTATGTTTTATATTATTATAGTTTTTGATAAATAATGAAGTTTTCATATTTTAACCTACCTTCATTAACATAAAAATACCACAAAATTGTTTGAAACCAGTGACAACATTGTTAACAAAAGGTAATACAAATGAAAATTAATATATAAATGAATTGCTATTTTTTTATGATTCCAAAAAGTTACTAAAAATTAAATGTGGTCAAAAATGTATGTTTTTGATAAAAAACAATTTCACCACTCCTTCGTTAAACATGAAATATTCACAAATGCTATTTGAATAATACTCCATCATAACAGTAAAATGTTAAAACTAAAATAAAAACAAACTATTAAAAACTAACACTATAATTATAACTATAAAGCATGAAAAAAGTTAAAATGCCAGAGTGGTAACCAAAACTACACTACGCTGAAAGGACAAACTGATAATAAAATAAAAACTGAATTCAAACCTATAATAACCCTGTTTGGAACGGAATAGAATCACTACTGTGGACGATTACAGTGCACAAGTTGAGGTTAAGATTTATTGAGCTGCATGTACAAAACAATCACTCAATCAAAGCAGTGAACTTAAGGCCATCTGTTTTGAGCCCGAACAGACAATCTATAGATTTTTCCAGAGGTCGACATAATACAGCAACTCTAGTACAACATGGAACTGACCTTTCAGTCCAAGATATTCTGCTCCAGCAAAATAATCCAGGGACCTAGCAGATCAGTCTGTATTCAAGTCACTGAGCAAAAACAAAGACATTTCCACTTTAAGTTCCATAATTATATTTAGATATAGCTATAACAAATCATATTTTCACTCTCCCTGTGTACATACACACCTGGACCTCATTAATAAAGTTACAGATCCAATATATTACTTTAGTAAGTACTGTAAAATCAAGCAGGCCATTGCCGCTGATGGAGTGATTGTTGTTTTGCAGAGGTCAAGTTTCTTTGTTATTTTTTTCCTCATGTGGTTCTTACTGAGGGAATTTTAATAGGTCTGGAGTAACAGACGTCTAATCGTCTCCAGCTTCCTCCTGAGGGATCGTATCCACGCCTGGCAGAAAGAATGAACCTGGCACAAAATCATTGCCTCTTAACGGAGGGCTTAAATGGAAGAGGATATACTAAAGAATAGGCCGTTTAAAGCTAACTAATCTCTGCACAGCTCAGCAATCGAACACACAGCCATTATTTTGTTCCCATAAACTACTCAGTGCTGACTCTTAATAAACACATGGTGTCTTGCAAGTGAAACAGATTAAATAAAACACTTTCACTTGACGTACCTCACAGATGCAGGACACATTTCTACACCGGAAGAATCAAAGTAGTTGTGGTGCAGCACCGCTTGATTATTAATTGGATCTAAAAAATGAGCTTGGCGTTAAGTTTAGGTGTCTTATCACTCTCAAGCTCTAAAATGTGCTGAAAAATAAGAGAAAGAATGTGTAAGATGGGGGAAAAGAGATAAGAATTTATGAAAAAGAGAAAGAAACAGGCCTTAATATGTTTAAGAGTAATCTTGTCGCTGTCTGTGACTCACTGCAACTCAGAAACAAGTGGGTCAGAAAGACATTAAAAAGTAATGCAGATGCCGTGCTGACGCGTAGTTCAAACTTACAGAACACCAAAGCCCTTACTATCAGCCTACAACACACACACTGTACAGTATGTACATCCTGGTCACCCCAGCCACACTTGGATACACTTATGCAAAGATTCATTTTGCATCTCATTTGACATATTGACCAGGGCTGTAGAATCCATTGCAGTACTATGTCTGCTTAATAAGTACCTTAAAACAGTAGGACATTGCATTGCATTGTGTGTGTGCGGGTTTATGTGGTTTATGAGGACACAAATTTGTATGATGACATGGGTATGACATAGGTATTACGATATGAAGGTGATTTATGAGGACATTTTCAGTGTCCCTGTAATTCAAAAGGCTTAAAAAACATACTAAATGGTGTTTTTTTGAAAATCTAAAAATGCACAGTTTCCTGTAAGGGGTAGGTTTAGGGTAAGTGTAGGATAATACCACATATAGTTTGTACACTACAAAAACCATTACGCCTATGAAGAGTCCCCATTAATCACAAAAACCAACATAATGTGTGTGTGTGTGGGTCATCTTGCAAACAGACTTCCCAATGTATTCGAATTGCGTTTTTTGTTGTTTATTTTATGGATCCAAATAAAAGACGACAATATATAAATACATGTATGTGTGTTTGTATTATACATATATACACACACATATTATATGTAAATAAAAAAAAAATATTTTGGATACAATTAATGCAATATATACAGATATTCAGAAAAAATTACGTGCACATTTTTAAATCATGTAAATATTATAGTATGTAAATAAAAATAAATTTAAATACCATGTAAATGTATATTGTTGCCAGTGGCGATCTCAGCTAATTTTCAAAACGTTAATTTTTAATATTTAATAATTAATATTTTTGTTGCAAATTTATTCAGTCTGGGGCCCTGATTATTATATTAAATGGTGAAATTAAACTTTGTTTTAAGTTATTAATAAATTAATATAACTTAATGATTATTACTTTACTATGAATTAGTGCTGTCAAATAAATAATCGTCATTAATCGCAATAAAAGGGATTGTTTACATAAAATATATGTGTGTGCTGTATTTATTTATTTTGAATATATAAATACACTCACATAAAGTATACATTTTGAAAATATTTACATGTATATACATTTATTTATTATATCTAAATATATGTCATGTATAAACACAACATTTTACATGCATGTGCTTGTATTTATAGATGCATAATAAATATACACTGTACACACACATATATTACATGTACAAAAACTTTTATTTTGGATGCAATTAATTGTGATTAATCGTTTGACAGCAATACTATGAATTAATGATAATTATCATTATATATTTTTTTGTTTTATGATTACATTTTGTGTAAAAAAAAAAAAAATGTTGGCAGTCCATTTTCTTAATTTATCAAAAAGGATATCACAGTTGTAGTTTCTTTAAGGTAATAATTTCTGAACTGTGGCATACAGTATTCCAAACAGTGCTGAATGTTGCTCATTTTGGAAAATGTACAGTGTCCTTTACAGAGTATGAATACCACATACTACAGCAATAATAAGAGCAGTATGTTATAATGCTATCCTGAACATAACCCTATACACACACTTCTTCAGTGGCACGCACTCACACTAATGCGTGAACTGCTTCTCTAGTAACCGCCTGTTTCTGCGACGGCAGCGGGGTGGGGGATCAGCACTATAAATCCACAAATGTCTTCAGCCACACTCAGCTCATTTCAAGCATTCACTTTTCAATCCACAGCCCAGTTTAGCTGCCAAGAGGATCAGAGGAGCGGGCAGGGTTTTCCCTCAAAGCAAATGCAACATTAAAGTTTCCCATCTCGTAACGGAAGGCCATAAGAAGGGGAAAAAAAGGTTCTGCATATCTATGTTTGTGTTTGTGTGTGGATTTTAACCGGTGGAATGTAAAAGCATGTTCATCCTCTGGTGGCAGAGTGTTTTCTCTCTCTTTTTCATTCTAGTCCGTCTTTCTCTACAGTTAGAGGGTGAATTATTCACAACAAGGTTGCCACAGAGATGCTGCTTATTTTTCTTCTCTTACACAATAAACTTGGGAGTTACTCGAGGCACAGAGAGAGGTGGATTGAGAGAGGAAGCTGTGCTGCGCTTAAAATACTGCTGATATATTTATAAGAACAGACCATAAAACTAACTCTATAAAATTTTTACTAAATTGTGCAAAGGCTGTTGCTATAGAAAAGGGAGAAAAGAAATGGAAAAAACACCTGCAACACCACACTAACAGCCTAATGCACTTGATGTAGAAAGATTTATTTGTTCAAAATAAGGTTTAATAAATAGCTTTCAACACAGTATTTTTTTTTTGTAGACATACTAAGTAAATTTCCGGTTTCCCCTTGATTCCTGTTACAGTGAAAGTGGAGCAGCTCACAGTAAAAAAAACTATCTATCGGTGTACATTTTCTCTTGCACTGGCCCAGTTTGACTGTGGTTTGAAAAAAGTACAGTGTGTGTGTCAGGTCTGGAAACTTTGCTTGAATGCCTAAATTAGATTTTATTGGATTATGGTAGGAGTTTAAATCACTGACTGAATTAATACCATAAGGTACCAGTAAAAATCTTTGTGTGTGTACATTCTTGAATCTGTCATGAAATGAACTAATTGTTTAAAATTTCATCTCCCGTATTTAGTCTCTATGAGAAATATGTCCCAGCAGATTTGTCCAGTTTATTCGCTTTATGAAATGAAATACAGGAAACCTTTCTTTAGATTTCCCTGCAGCTATAAATCCTAGAGTTTGAATTCCAGCGCTTTTTTGCTAATTTTGCACTTTCCTAAACACAGATTGAATTACCTTATTTTTGGATGGCCACTTTCAATGTACGACAAGATATCTGTTGAAAAGTGAGAATAAATCAATCAATCAATCAGACAATGAATCAATGAATAAATTAATTAATCAATCACTCACTTTTATTTATATAGCACTTTTAACAATACAGATTGTAGCAAAGCACTGAACATTATCAAGTATAAGAACAGAGTGATGGTAATGTATAATTACAAAAATTTAACTATTTATTTATCAAATGCAGAGACGGTCTCTGTTGTCAAGACGACGATAGTCACTAGAAATCAGGTGTCCCCAACTAAGCAAGCCAGAGGCGACAGCGGCAAGGAAAAAAAAACCATCCATGAGAGAATGGAGAAAAAAAACCTTGAGAGAACCAAGCTTAGTTGGGGCCAGTTCTCTTCTGGCCGGATACCCAGTACCTAATTTCCAGTTCAATGTAAAGCAAATGTCAGATTGTGCAAAGGATTTATAGTGTGTGTGTGTGTTTGTGTGCATGTGGTTCCGGCGATCTGTCCACGGAGCTCATCTACAGTAGGTGTTCTGGCCTCCAGTGAAGATCATCTCTTTGTGCTGATCTACCATCTGATCTGGATACAGACCGAGGAACAGAAAAAAGAGACAGACTAGCGTAGATGCCATTCTGTTTACGATGTAACGAGTACGTCGTGTGTTAAGGGGAGTGTACCCGGTTCTGGCTGATCTAATTAATGCAGCCTAGCAATCCTTTAACAGATTTGATTAATAAAGGTGTATCAGTGTGTTATGTGTAAGCCAGAGAAAAGAGATGTGTCTTTAATCTAGATTTAAACTGACAGAGTGTGCCT
>JAUMHI010000053.1:13984941-14028415 GCA_032359435.1 Enteromius unitaeniatus | reverse complement strand
TGCTTCACTCTTGGGACAGTATTGGACAGGTGATGAGCAGTGCCTGGTTTTCTCCACACATATCGCTTAGAATTAAGCCCAGAAAGTTCTATCTTGGTCTCATCAGACCAGAGAATCTTATTTCTCACCATCTTGGAGTCTTTCAGGTGTTTTTTTAGCAAACTCCATGCGGGCTTTCATGTGTCTTGCACTGAGGAAAGGCTTTGGTCAGGCCACTCTGCCATAAAGCCCCAACTGGTGGAGGGCCGCAGTGATGGTTGACTTTTACAACTTTCTCCCAACTCCCGACTGCATCTCTGGAGCTCAGCTACAGTGATCTTTGGGTTCTTCTTTCCCTCTCTTACCAAGGCTCTTCTCCCCCAATAGCTCAGTTTGGCCGGATGGCCAGCTCTAGGAAGGGTTCTGGTCATCCCAAACATCTTCCATTTAAAGATTATGGAGGCCACTGTGCTCTTACTGTAGGAACCTTAAGTGCAGCAGAGTTTTTTTTTGCAACTTTGGCCAGATCTGTGCCTTGCTACAATTCTGTCATGATTCTCATTTGCTCTGACATGCATTGTGAGCTGTAAGGTCTTATATAGACAGGTGTGTGGTTTTCCTAATCAAGTCCAATCAGTACAATCAAACACAGCTGGACTCAAATGAAGGTGTAGAACCATCTCAAGGATGATCAGAAGAAATGGACAGCACCTGAGTTAAACATATGAATTTCAAAGCAAAGGGTCTGAATACTTAGGATCATGTGATATTTCAGTTTTTCTTTTTTAAATAATTCTGCAAAAAAGACAACAATTCTGTGTTTTTCTGTCAATATGGGGTGCTGCGTGTACACTAATGAGGAAAAAACTTAAAGGAGGTCTGTACTTTCCGTACCCACTGCAGCTTTAGAACAGCATCAAGTCAAATACAGTAACAAAGAAAACATTAAAACATTGCTAAATAAACAAATAAGAGAACCATATAGTCAATAAATGAAAAATAACATTTTTATGGAAATACAGATAAAGGCAGTCAGTAATGTTGGCTGGGAGTGTTCTTTTTCAGAGAAAATAAATGTTTTAAATCAATTAGTTTGACATTTAGCACAGAGCAGGCATGCCGTCGCTTCTAACCTCCAGGTTACAGAAAGCCTGTATTTGTTTAAGCCCTCTCTCTAGCCCACATTACTGAAATATTGCTTCTCATAATGAGCAACACACCATGGCTTCTTTCAACAGCGGAAGTCTGACACGCCCGCTGGGCCTTTGGCTCTCCGTCTCCCTAGTTTAGCAGTCCGACCACACTTACATCCCAAATCCAGCCCCCACTACAGTACACCACAGCACACGGGACCACCATGACAAATGAGTCACTGGAGGAGAAACAAATGCCAACAAAGTACAAATAAGGCCTCTCTTGAGATTTAGAGGTGAGGTGAGCTCACCTATCATTACACAAATACAGTAGTCTAGGGTGACTTTCTCTTGGCATTAGGTCACCGAACAGACACACAGGTTCTCGAAGAAAAAATTAGAGGTCAAGTTTGTGTTTTGATGGAGTCCTCTCTCTGGGTTTTCTCAGGCAGCAGTTCAGAATAGGAGTTTGACTTCGCCTCAGGGCCATCTGGGTAACGGCGATCCAGGATGACGGCCAAACGAGACATAGATAAGAATCATGACATAAACAGGGTTGTGTCAAGTCATTCAGCAAGTCGTTCGAGTGGATTGTAAAGATGAATAATGTTAAAGGAACAAGCAATACATCAACACGTGTCTGAATTTGTCCAAAAAACGTATGTCCAGCAATGTCAGTAGGACATGAAAGAAAATAACAGGACCTTCCTTGGTCCTTGTGAAGCCTGTGGGATGTCTGAAACGATGACTATTTCAGCCGCTTCAATATCTCTTCATGCCAGAGCAGGTTATATGGCCCACATTAAAATATCTTTATTTCCTGGTTTCAGATGGTGTCCTCTCCAGCACACCATGGAAATCGAGTTTCAAGCCAAAAAAAAAGCAGTGGCAGCAGCAGCAAGCCGTTAAAATCTCTACCCAGCCTCCACTGACATACAGACTTCCCTTTGAGGACTAACCAGGCAAAACGAGGGAGGATTGGCTCTTCGTAAGAGTTATGGAAGCCCTGATCCCATTACTCGCTCCTTGAAGAATGTATATGTGTGGCTCGAGCGCTTTTAACCTTTCGCTGCTCCTGGCTCTGGATCACCAGGGCAGTCCAGCGCCTTTTTAAAGCGTTGCTTTTTGTCAACCTGATGGGCCTTCCTCCTAAAGAGCATCTGTATTTCAGGGGGCTTCAGTTGGGAAGTAGTATATCCTCATTTGAGAGCACTAGCCTCTGGCCACATGGAGCAATCTTCAAACCAAAGAGCAATGCAAATTATATAAGTGCTGTCATTTTGAGTCAAGCAAAGTTATTAGAAATCACATAAGACATGGAAGGCCAATCACAGTAATAGTTGAGGAAAAGACGCAAGGCTAATCAGTCATTGACAGCGGCCTGTTTTATTCAAGACAAACTGGCTCGCGAGAAAAGATGAACTAAAATAGTCTTGAGTTACTTCAAAAGGTTGCATTTGGTTTCAGTGTACAAATCTTTTTACTTGCAAATGGGTTTGTATGCAAAACAAACTAAGTGAGGATGAATGGAAAGTGGACACTCCCTGGTGGGTTATAGCTAGTTTAGAAGTCTTGTGGAAACAGCATCCGAGGTACAAGAACAACATATTCTGGTCTTTTTAAAAGGATTATCAAAAGCACAGGTGGAGAAACCAGGTGTTTTTTTTAAATCTCATTCACTACACCAGAAGTCAATATTGCTTATTGGAAAGAATCTAACTAAATTATAAGATCAAATAGGTTGTTAAGACCAATTTAAAAGTCCAAGACCTGATGTGACGCACTGCTGTAAAAGTTGAAGCTATTAAAGTTTTGAACTTTAAACTTTAGCTCTGAACAAGCACCAAATTTGGACTTATTCTTCATAATGTATCTTTATCCCCCTTTTGATGAGACAGGTGCAAGAGTGATGTGGATGTAAAATACATTCTTAAAACCATGTGCATATGCCAAAAGTACTCGACAGATGCCAAGAAATGGATTCCTGCAGCATGTGAACAACAGATGCTGGATAAGCAACGCTTCAGTAATATGTCTGTTTGCACAAAGCCACTAAATGATTAACAGGAGTGGGTGTATTGAAAAACTAAACATTAAACTGTCCAAAAATACAAGATGGAATAAATGCAGCAAAAAAATTTAACTAAAAACTCGCAAGTCTCGAGTGACAAGTGAAGAGAGAAATTACAAGGGGGAAAAAAAACTGTACATAAGTACAGTACAATTTTACAAATGAAAATGCGATTGAAATCCATCAATGGTCACGCTAACAACTACTTGGAGCTCTACAAAACAAACATGTAATATAAAAGTTTAGGAGGAAAAGATCTAGACGTGGTCTAATGTGCTATCTTTGGTATTTTTTTTCTATCAATTTAGTGATAAAGACTCTGTGGTTGTGTCTCATAGACATCAATCCTTTAATGTATGAAAAACAAATTGTTGAGTTAATTCCTGTTATAGGATTTTCCAGTCTTGAAGATCATAAGTAATCCAATTCATCATTTCATCAGGTAAGACCATGGCTGGACAGCTGTTATAGACCACTGACAGCAGGTCTTTGAAAATTTAGTAAATTTTGTGAACACAAAATGGCTAATGGGTCATCATTTTTTTTTTAATTGACCAGATAGCTATAAAAATCTATATATCAGTTGCAAAGCTCCAAATGCATCTTTTTAAAATATAGATCCAAAGTCGCTAACAACTTCCAGGAAAACAGAGGGGAAAAATCATGGAACATTATATTCAGACACACACATTCTTGTAATGCTGTGGTAATGTACGGAAAACCGTCATAAATTTGACTCTACAGTTCATGCTCTTGGGGTTCCAGGGCTCAGAACATTTCATGCGGTTCTAGATTGTTAATTTTAATATAAGGAGGTAAAAGTCTAAAGGTAAAGTGTGGAACACTATCAAATCTTGCTCAATGAAGCATCAGAATGGATTTTTTAAAAGGCCAGTGCCTAGACATGAGCTTGTACAAAGAGGAAATGTACCAAAATCCATTAAACCTACATCTATAAAGCTTCACTGCCCTGAAAAGTACAAGCTCAAAAGACATTTTCAGTTGTAGCGCTTTCGTTTTACCAGTGGTTCCAGAAAATCAGAAAGCCATCATGACACTTTATTTTCATCCGAGTGCCGATGTTGTGATACATTCCAACAACTTGTTCAAATCCCTCTACTCTCAGCTCATAAATCGCAAAGTGTTGAATGGTTTACTGGTAAGGTTTCTGTGGCGACAAGTTTCTAGGTGATGGTTTGGTACTCTTGGGGTCTACAGTGCATTTTATGAATGACCGTGGCTGTATAGAGTTGATCCAGTGGCTTAGAAAAAGGCCCAACAGCACAGCTTGGGAACAGCTGTAGAAACATTTTCTCAGCCTGTTTTTTTTGCTCGCCGATTCAAAGAGTTATTAGCAGCTCCACGATGAACCTTCAACAGGCGCGGTGGAATGGATTCCTCTGACGGGGACAAAAAGAAATACTTGGATTATAATGAATAGGACTCACAGTAAGGAGCACGTATTCAATCCGCACCAGGGGTTCGGTTTGTCTTCAGATCTCCCCTCCAAATCCATTCCCCAGTCTCATCATAATGGATTTATGATCGATAATCTCATCAATCTGTTATATATCAACTGCAGTCTCGTCTGTGTTTTAAATGCCTAACATAGAGGGTCAGCTGAGAGACACTGTCAGACATACTCGGGACATACTGTTGAAAGAACACAGATGTTAGTGGTGGGAGAGAATGAATCCCTGACATAGCCAAATGTACAACTTGCATGCACAAATGGACAAAACACACACACAGGGGTATTTAGACTTTTAGCAGACCAATCGCAAGTTATTTGCTACAAGCTAATTAGTCAATACCACAAAAGGTTTAAAGGAGACAAACCATTTGCAGAAAAAAGGACGAGTAGTGGTGTTGCAGCCAGTTGCGGCAAAATTAATATTTTTTATTTATTTATAGACAAGGTCATAGCTTGTTCAGTGAAGCACAGTTTATTGAAAAGAAGAAAAAAAAACTTACTGAAAACATGAATTTAATATGAATTGTGTATCAAATCCTAACAATAATGGAAAAATAATTAATAAAATAAAAAAATGGCAATGCTTAATATGACAATATTAAAATATGTGTGATTTATACAGTATATTTATTGTGTAAAAAAATAAAAATAATAATATTAAATCATTAATTTATATATATATATATATATATATAAATTAGTGCTGTCAAACGATTAATCATGATTAATCGCATCCAAATAAAAGTTTTTGTTTACACAATTTATATGTAATGTGTATGTTTATTATGAATATATAAGTACACGCGCATGTATACATTTAAGAAATTAAATATTAAATATAAATATACATAAATTTATATGTATAAAATATAAGAATATAAATATATACATTTATATACATGAAAATATTTTTTAAATATATACTGTATATGTGTGTGTATTTATATATACATAATAAATATACACAGTGCACATAAATATACTTTGTAAACTAAAACTCTTTTTTTTGGATGCAATTATTTGCAATTAATCATTTGACAGCACTAATATAAATATGACAAAAAAACATTTAAGAATAAATATTTTAGAATTTAATTATTTTGAATTTAGAAATGTATCAAAACATTTATTCAATTTATTATACTTCCCTTAAACTGATTCTACATTAATTTGTGAAATCAGTGTACTTGTTTGCACAAAATAATGTACAGTGTACATGATTGACCACAATTAATGACAAAAAACTGTGCAATGAATGACATTATTCAATTTTGGTTAATTATTGTAACTTTTGCAGCACAGATATTACAGTACAGAAAACTGGGCCATTTTTTAATAAAACACATTTAAATACATTACTATTTAAAGTTAGCCAGCCATCCATCACAGGTGTAGTAACCATGCTCATGAGCAATGTTAACAGACTGAGGTGCTAACAGAGCTCTCTCAAGGTCTCTGTCCCCATCTGTTGTTTCACTCAAGCTCACTCAAAACCTTATGAAAAGGTCATGCAACCTCACAATTTCACATGCACAGTTTCTTTCTGCTTCTGGAAGCTTCGTTTACAGCCGTGATTTCTTTTTGGCGTTCGACTCTCAGCAGCAACGCTACAACAGATGTGTTAATGCTGATGCTCTTTCTCTTTCTTAGTCGTTCTTGTTTTCTCGTTCCTCTTTCTTAGTGAGTAAAAGAAAACCCTCTAGAACAGTCCAAGTGACAGGGGATCTGTGTACAAATATGATAAGAGCAAACAAAGATTGCCAAACAAGAAACAAAGAAAGAGCGAAACAGAATGAGAATCATAGAAAACAAAAGTGAGGAAAAGGAATTGAATGAAAAGGTGGATTAAGGGACTAAGAGAACAAATAGTGCACTCAATAAAAGGGCAAGCAGCAGCAGAAGTGATGGATGAATGAGTCTGGTTGTGTGGATGAGTGGAAAGAGGTCTGGATGTGGGATGGCACAGATTTTCAAACAGGTTGCAAAGCTGATCCGGGCAGCCAAATACAAGCCATTAGTTAACAGCAAAGCATTAACGACCTCCACAGCCCGTGCCAAAAACATGTACAAGCTTTAATCAAACCATGCCTGTGTTACAGCTGTAGGGGCTCTCCAAAAAAGGAGAAGGAAGAAGGGGGCTGGGCGCAGGTTTGGGCTTGGCCATTTGTGGTTTCTGGGATGCAGAGGTGGGAAGCTGCGAAAACAATTTGGGCATCTGTGTGTGGAACACATGTGGAGGAAATGAGAGAACACACTGATTATTTGAAGCGTGGGGAGAGATGGAGAGAGCATGAAGAACAAACACAGACCTGGAATAGAGTTTTTGGCTGGTATACAGAGCGGATGGCAAATATTAGGAAAGTCATAATATATTGGGCAGAATTTCTGTGTATCTGAACAGAAGAGTAATGCCAGTAATTAGTAAACATTTCTTCTTCTTGTTTAAAAGGTACACTACACAGTATTTCTCAAAAAATAAAGAAATAAAAATTAAAGAAGAGGTAAAAAGTGGTAGGATAAAGAAATAAATAATAATAATAATAATATAGTGTTAATTAAGTTTTATATTGCTTTTATATTGCTAAACCAAACTTTTGAGCCAGTGTATAAAAATAATTGTTTTCCCCTCACCTTGGTAAATAGAATGAAATGAAATAAAAAATAAAGTTAATTTATAAATAAAATTTCAAAAATATAAAATAGTTTAAAAATAAATACATTTTAAAACATAACTAAAATGTTTAAAAAAAATACTTTTTTTGTAAAAATGTTTTTAAAATAAACTGTAAAAAAATAATACATGTAAAATTAAGGGGGTCATATGATGCGATTTCAAGTTTTCCTTTGTCTTTGGTGTGTTACAAGCTGTTAGTGCATAGATAAGATCTCTGAAGTAGCAAAGATTAAAGTTTCAAAACCAAACTGATATTCTTTAGAAAAGTTAAAACGGCTCATTTAAACACACCCCCACTTTTCTACATCACAGAGTGGGTTTATTTTCAAACACCACCCAAATGTTTACACAAAAAAAGAAGGCAGAACTGTTATTCTAGCTGTAGTGTGGCTGCGAGCGCCATGTAGAGAAGATGCTGTGTGTCGTTGTGAAAGGGAAACTACTTGGTTTGTGCTTCCAAAAGAGGATATAACGATAATTTCGGCCAATCACAGTGCACTGGATAGCTGGCCAATCAGAGAACACCTCACTTTTTTAGAATGAAGAGCCTTGTACAAATCAACCTTTTCAAAAATGTACAGTTTGTGGAAAAATTGAATGTTGTTTGGAGCTCCTGTTTTCATCAAGGAAACACTAATAAATACAGGAAAAGGGACTAATCCAGTTGCTTAAGAATCTAGCTGGTTGTACCCACAAAATTAAGTTAAATGACTGAACTCTGAGTGAAACCACTACATAACATGCTCTGTCATTCTCCTCTGTAGTGCACTGAAATAAAAAAACCTTCTGCAATGGTTTTAATCGTTGATTAATGAGACCTGCCTGCCGGCTACATCTGTGTCGCATTAACCTGTTTGCTGAATCATACCGGTTCCTGTTTATAGTGACTTGTCAAAATAAACCAGGCAGTGTAGCTAATGAAATCAGTGCTCTTCTGCTCCAGCAGGAGCACGCATTTACAGCATTCAGAGCAGCTGTTCCCAACGCACTACAGCTATCTCTGCACTACACCTGTTAGTATAACCTAGATAGAAGTTTCTGGGGCAGAGAGGTTTAGTTTATTCTGTAGGAGGCCCACAATGGTCTGACAAAATAAGCATTATTCGGGTTCAAAGTTTGGAAATGCACTTATTGCATGAGAATATTATTAACAAGGTAAATGTTACAGGTGCTAAATTCGAAATAAATTAAAAAAACATAAAAAAAGACAATCTATATGGAGGTTTCTGTTTACATAAAAGGGGAAATGATGTTACTCTCCTAAAGGCTTCCAACAACAGAATAGTATAATTATGGCACACACAAAAAACAAAAAAAAATTAATAATATATATATATATATATTTATATAAAATATGTTACGCTTATATATTAAATGTATTAATATATTTTAATACACAAACACACACATTTTAGAGTTCTTTTGGAAATGTTACATTCAGGCCACTGGGACCATTCTAAAGAGAAGATGACCACTAAACAGCCAAAGCCTTTACAATATGTCCAAGATTGGCAATGTGGTCATTGAATGAGGCCACAACAATAACATAAATATAAAGAAAACCAAAAGAACTTGACAGTCGGCTTTGAAAGGTGTCATGGCACCAGTGACGAGTCAAATTAGACTCAAATAAGAAAACAAAACAAACATAAAATCAGACAAAAGGGTGAAATTATATGACCAAGTTTCCAACAAAGAGAGAAAAACAGCAACAAAAACAAAGACATCAAGAGGGCATGAAAGAAAAATGTGTGTGGAGCTTCCTGCCACTAGCTATTACAATAACACTCTCTCTGCTTCCAAAGCAGGATGCTGGACTTTATTCTGTACCTTCAAATTAATGCAGCTTCTTGCAGTAATTAGGTTGATCGCTCATAATTTGCTACTACCGCTCATATCCAAACCAGATTCAAGCCAGAAAACGAGTGGCCTCCAAGCAGTAGTTTTTCTCTGCCAAACAATACACTTACACTGACCACCAGGGAAATCTGGTCAGTGACTGGTCCAGTCAGTGCTTGGGCACCTTCAGGAGCTCCTTGAGGGACTATGTCAAGTTCAGTGTTCAGTGAGGAACACGTTTTCCTTTCCTGACAAGCCGTTTTGTGAATGACCACAATGCGTTTCTCCTCCTCGCTATCTCTTGCCCTTTCCCTATCGCCTCTTTGTCTCTCATCCCCCAACTCTTTTCCTTCTCTCCCAGTGAGGGAAATCTGCTCCAAGACGAAAGGGAAGTTCCTCGGTTTAATTGGCAAGCTCTCTGCAAAGCAGCTATTTTTCATTACAAGCTTTCACAACAAGCTGTTAGACACATATCATGCATTACAGAGCCCACAGCAAGTCCAGGTGAGGAGCAGGGCATGAGGGGAGGTAGCTTTCAAAAACATGGATCGTAATATTGGCACCAAGAGATTTATCCCTCAAAGAACAGCCTTACTTATGTGTGAGGTTATGGCTGAAAGTTACAGTACAGAAGGTGTGTGACAGGGTGTCTTCTGATGGAAAAATGAGAAAATAAGGGGAAATGGAAACAGTCAGGGGTTCAAGGTGCTGGCAAACTGCTGGTTAGCCTCTACTTCACATTATATGGTTTCCTTTGTGGTGGCGGGACTGTCACTCTTAGTGATTGAAAGGTCTAGTACCGTGCTCCCAAAGCAAACAGCAATAGTAGTCTGTGCTCCCATGAGCTTTAAAATAAAGAAGGATTTAATTCTCTTGCTTGAATATGATGATAATATTCCGCTTTGGATAATAATCTCTAGTCCATGTTTATCCTTGATTTTGTGTCACACTAATATAAACTATTTAAAGGCCATGCTATGGTTGTGGTGCAGTCTTTAGTAAAACAACCCCCAAATCTCTTACAATTCTATACAGTTTTTAGTAAATAAATTAAAAATAAAACTAATGCCGATTTCAGACTGCACGATTTTAGCCCCGATTTTGACTCGCCGACAGGTTTTGAGAAATCGCCGACAAATGCCTGACATCAGTGCTCATTCACGCGAGTGACAATCACACAGTGTGAACTATCAAAGACGCTATCTGAGAGAATCGCCAACACTCGGGAGATATTTGGCATGCTAAATATCTGGGCCTGTCTGTGATTCTAAATCATGCCGTGTGAAACGTGCTCTGACTGAATGACATCAGCGATTATCTACAGCCAATGAGAGAGCCACATCCAGAGCAGCGGGATGTTGGGGAAGAGTTACGAAAGTATAGAAGGTAAATATCCTCCTCTATAATCTTCTTTTAGTGGCCTATGAGCACACATGCAATTTGTATGACAAGCTTCTTTTGCTTGCTATCATTTTTAATAATAATCCCAGTCTCACGTAAGACAAAGTTGTCTGCGATTCTTCCTGTTGTAAAGTCATGCAGTGTGAAACCCCCTGTCGCCGATCTACAATGCAGTGTGAACACAACAGCGACTCAATGATACACCAGATAGTCATGCAGTGTGAAATGATCTATCTGACTATTTGACTATTTGAAAATCGTGCAGTCTGAACTAGGCATAAAACTGAAAAATCACCTTAAACACAAATTTAGATAATTTTGTCATTAAAACATAGAGTTCAGTATTTATTTCTATCTTTACATTTAACAGTGTAATGAACAAAACATTAGATGATAGCAAAGATGATCAAAAGATGTATAATTTTAAGACTGGCCTATATGAATTTAATAGTAACACATTTATACAGACTTAAGAGGTAGAGACATTAAAATAACTAAAGTATAAAAGTTGTTTGCCAGATTGTTGTTTACCTGCTTTTGCTTTTAGATCTCTAATAACAATTATCAGGATTTCTGAACCGTTTTGTCTCAGGGCGGTTGACTCAACCGAAATGTTTTTACCAGACAGTTGGAGATTTTCAGGTTCATTAGCTTGACCAAGAGCCAGGATTCTTGAGTCAATAACACTGAAAGCTCTATTGATTTGTAAAAAAGCGAGCAGGTTTCACAGATACAGTGCTTATAGTTTTAGGAGGTTTTTCTAAGAAGTTTTTCCAGCAAATCTGATGAGCAGTAAGTGTTTGCTGCCATTACCTGCAAAAAGTGTTCCTGCCGGGAGCTGAAGTGGAAACCCTTTCCCATCTGTCTCTGTTTTGGATACTTCACAGTGGTAGAATCCATTGTTCCATTAGAACAACCCTGGTATGTTCTTGAACTGATTCCACAGAAGTATGTAACCTGCAAACACCTGCATACAAAAAAAAATAAGTTAAGTATTTAAATAAAATACTGTATGCTTCCTTCAAACCACACACACCATATCACTTGAGCTTCAAATCAACAACAAGTCTTCAAGTCTTTTAATCAACAACTCTTCAAATAAAATAAATGTTAAAACTAAAACAAAATGCAATATTTTTAAACACACTGGGACATAAATAACATGAATCCTTCACTGTATGAATAGAAAAAAATATATATTTCAAATTCAAGTTTTGAGTTTTAAGTAAACTGTCCCTTTAAACTCATTACCGCCTAAAACAACTGAAATATTGTATGTCATTTTTGTAGACTCACAAAATTACTGGAATAAATTCACTTCTCTCTTGTTGTTGATGCATGACTGAATAAAGTGTTCTGCAGTCTGCTAAATTGAAATTGCAGTTGCTCGTCTAGCCTCACTGTCTTTAGCCAAACGTTGTGGTTTGTTTATGAGACAAGCGGGAGGAATGGAGGGATGCAGGAAGAGAGGGAGATTTGGAATTGTTTGGATGATGAGACTCTCAATCTCAGAATCTGAGCAGAGTTTGAAAGCGCACAATTCCCATGCACAGCAGGATCCATGTTCTGCGGTTATGACAGGAAAAGTGTACAGTCTAAAAGAATAGTCTAAGAAAGCCAGACCTTTAAATTCTGCTCTACATATATATTCTGTTTAATTCACCAAATTAGAAATGAAAGGGCGAACTGACTAACATCAATTGCTGTGAGATTGGGGCTGGGTTGTGGTGTAGATGAGTATCATATGTATGTGAATACATACCTCATAAAAATACGTACCTCTTTGCAATACCGTTTTTACATGCCTTGCTGCACGTTTCGCCGCAGTTTTAAACAGAAATATCCACTGAGTGGATAAATACGTGAACCCTGGCACCATTACGTTGATATAAGTATTAAGTTGATATAGGCATGTATTGCTGTGTTAAGCATGTTTTAAATCCAACCTGATCTTATGGCAATTCATACATATTTTACAAGGTGGATAATTCATATGAATTTGTATGACCTCACTATGAATTCATACAATTTATTTGAAATCATACGTATTTTACGAGTTGCCAATTCGTATGAATTTGTACGAATGACCTACACCTAAACCAACCCATCATGGGGTTTTAGACAAATCGTAAGTGAGGTCGTACGAATTAGTATGAATTTGGCACCTCGTACAAATACGTACGAATTGATTGTGAGACTGTGTTGTTTTAATCTTATTACATGCATGCCAAACATGTTCCTATCACAAAGTGCGCCAAAGTCCAATTTTGTGTTTTTTTTTATTTAGACATACTGTTATAGACTGGCTCGCCGAGATGATAGAGCATTTGTGATAGTGTCATGCTTTAAAAGAGGCCTTTGGCATCAAACAGGTACCTGCAAAATGAAACATTCATTTTAGAATTTTGACATTTAGTGTGCTTTGACATTCAGCCATTCAAACTGCTTTCAAAAGAACACAACCCTCAAGTCCTTCACAAATATGCAGTGGTGCCTGAGCTACAGCAACCGAGAGACCTTCAAAGTACAAAGTCCTTTACCTGTACATCTCTTTAAAGCTCTAGAAAAGCTCCCAATTGAGTCTTATTTACCGTCTGAGTCTTATGTCATTTTTATTACTCTGCTCTTTTAATATGTGAGAACACCTGAAAAACATTAATACACAGTGCTCTCTCCCACTCTCTTTCCGTCTCTATGCATAGAGAGCGTTACATAATGCCTCTGCTGACAGTAACTGGAGCTGTCATGTTGATGTTTTCATGATGGTTAGAGGCTGTATTACCTGAACGTGTGATCATGCAGAGTAAATGCACAGCTTTGGCATTACAGCAGCTGAGAACAGTGTTTTTGTGTTCTGCCTCTGTTCTGTTTGTTTAATTAACTACTCAAAGCAATGCTAAACTTTCACATATGCTGCAGCTTCGTAATATAGCAGAAAACCTTAAAATACAGCACATGACTGATATATTAAGGATGCGGCTATAAATTTAAACAAGAGCAAATAAAAACTCAGAAAGGAAGACCTGTAAAAGTCAAAACGGAATAAATAAAAATCTAAACTAAAAAGCAGAGGAAGAGCCGTATGTCTTCAAAAAAGAGAGCTCAAGATGACTCAAAACGTTTTCTGTCCTTAAATCACACATACACTCATATGTGGTGACTGAAATATATCATTTACAGAACACTAGCCTGGAAAGGATATTCAGTCACATTAAGTGGTGCTCTTTTGTTTCGTTTTGTTTTACTTCCAAATGAGTGTAAATGTTTGTGTATAAGAGGACGATTTTGTTTTGGTTTACAAACCACTAAGCAGACCAGTGGTTTAATTAAGACAAACTAGAGAATTTGTTGACAGGAAGCAATATATCATAAGCCAATTAAGCACTACAACATTACAATCAAAACTGTCTGTGTGTCCTTCGGGGTGCCCCGAGAGGCTGAGATGTCTTCGGCAGCATCAGAAGGTGAGTCAGACGGTGAGGCAGAAACCGCGTCGGGAGGGTGCCGTGCTGCGGCGTCTGCAGCCGACCCTTCACGACTGGATTATTGGTTTCTGGGAGCCAGAGCCGCGGCCTTTCTTCCCGGAGGTGCACAAAGAGCTGACCAGGTCGTGGCGAGTCAAGGGGCAATGCGGGGCAACTGACTTCGCTCTCCGGCCGACGAAGGCCACAGCGCATGCCCTTGGCCGCCTGCTTGTCGCCGAGGGTGCCCCCCCGCGGCACCCAGCACCTCTGCTCCGACCCCTGCCGATGCACACAGTGCCCGACTGGAAGCTCCACTCCCTTCCTGGACCCACGAGGACTCCAGCGTGCACACACGGGGAAGAGACCGCTCTCTAGAGGAGAGGCGCGCCCGGCTTTTAACAGCGGTGGTGATGAGGCTTTGTTCAATTCACGTGTGCCTCATCACACGTCACCAAATCAGCTCACTCCTGCACCCCTCCTCTCCACACATCCACTCCAGTAGGGAGCCTGAAGAAGGGCGGCGAAAAGGGTGATGCTAATATTAGGGGGGAGGCGGCTGTCTCGCCACAATATGAAGAGTTAAACAGATAATATTTTTAAAAATCTTTTTTTTAATGTTGTCATGTTTTTTATTGTGTTAGTTAGCTGTATTTTTAAGTTATTTCCAATTAATCAAAATAACCCAACTGCAGTTTCATTAAATATAGTTGAATATTTACTGTTAATTTTACTGTTAATTAACTTTGTTAATTCATTTATTTACACATAAATGTCTAACTTTAAAAAATAAAGTGTAGGTAAAATATATATATATATATATATATATATATAAAACACACTAATACTGGTCAATAACCGATATGGTACCCATCTCTAGTATGCATTTCTTTGCATAAGCTTACATCTCCCATGCTTAATAGAGTCCAAAGTCTAGTGTGAATGTTTTTTCATGCTTTTTCAGCTGTTTTTTTATGCAAATAGGACTTTTGGAAAGGAAACTTCCCAGAATATATTATTCAGACAATGTCATAACGACAAGTATTTGTAAACGTTCGCTGTCCAATCAACACAATCTACAGTAGAAAGCACAGATCTGTTCACTGTGAGATTAAAAGATAATCATCATCTCTCTCAATTCCAAGGATTACTTGAATTACAGAATTGCAGGTGATGAATGGACGCATTTAGCTTCGGCACTGTTTAGACATTTTCATCTCTACTCTGCTACACAGTCATTTGCATAGAGCAGGGGGTCTCCACATAGCTGTGGTCTTGCTGAAAAACACAGGGTGGTGCAGTTCTAAAGCCTTTGGGTTAAAGGTGGCCAAAGGCCAAGTTCAGGGTGGACCTCACGCTGGCACAATGCCTGCAATATGCTGCACAGAGCCAGAGCATGTGGAAGCGCTTTAGGCCTGGGGAAGGAGCAGCCAGCCTTGCACAGAATCCCTCGCCACAAAGACAGAGAAGCTGAAAGCAAATTACTCTTCATTAGAGCCACACAGCCAGTTGCCAGGGACCCAAGCATGGAAAAACAACAGGCCTCAGAATTTATGATGAACGCATCATAAAGGAAGGAGGTTGACATGCAACATACCACCTGCTGAACGCACTTCAATTTTGCTTCGGATGAGAGAACGGTGGCCCTCATCACCGAAGATGAAGTATTTTTGCATCTGTGTGCGAACTGCACATTCTTCTACTTTATAGTTCTGTCTGTTACATCAAGAAACGCCAGTCGTAATTCTGCCGATCTGAATTCATGTATTTCCAGCTCCCTGTGGAGGCTTTTTTTTTTGAGTTAGCATTCTCTGTTCCTACGCATTGGTATAAGAGCAAGCGCATTTTAATGTGCATATTGAAAGTATTACTCCTTAAACAGAACATCTTGTCTTTCAGGATCAAGTGACAAGACTGGGCCAAAACTGCATAAAAATCCGCTAAGTCCAATTGAAAAGATTTGCCGAAGCTTTCGCAGATGTTCTGAGGAACTTTTTTTTTTTTTGAGGGCTGCAGCACTGTGGTAAATTGAATTGCTATAGATATGGTTTCGTAGAGGCCATTACCCTGTGTTCCAGTCTCGTCCGCGCCAGAGAGCAGAGACCCATTACGTTCGCCGGCAGCACCCCTGGCCCTGATGACAGGCCTCAGCCACCCAGGGATATCATCAGCTCCAGCATCTCTGCTGTAGTAATATCATCGTCTCGGAGGTGTCATGATAACCATCATTTTCTCCTGCGCAAAAGCCTCCACCCGGCCTCTAATGAAAACAGCCGTCTCTGAAATCTGTTTTCGCTCTGGTCTGCATTGTCGTCGAAACATTTTCATTATATTACACCCAACAGAGTCATAATGACCCCTACGTAGACAAAACAGGACACAGAGCTATGATGCTGTCTGGAGTTGGTTGTTATGGTGCTCAAGAAACTGGGTCCAAGGTGAGGCTGATGGGGCAACTGGCTACCACCAAAAGCAAGCAACAAACTCAAGTACTCCTGAGGGATTGCTCAAATCTTTTGATGTGTTTGACTTGGTTACTGCAATAAGAAAAATCCCTCAACTGACCGAGTCGCTCTAATACTTTAAAGATGTCTCAGTTTATGATGTAGTAAAACAAGGAATATATGAGATTGTAGCCTGAGCCAAGGCTGATGTATCTGGAGGACCTCCAGGTACCAAGTTGGACAAGCCCAAAGCCAAAACACAAAGACTTCCATAACAACCTGGAAAGAGAGAAGGTGAAAGACAAAAAGAATAAAAAGCCACCAAGTGCTTTCAAATGCATTCCAAAATACAAACCATAATTTCTTAATTAATTCATGCAATAGTCTAACATTTTTAGAATCTAAACCCAATGCATAGGCTACTTACTTGAAAAAGCTTTAAGTATTGTTTGACCAATTAATTTAAATTTATCCAACATCCACTTATCCAAAGTGTAACTAATTTAAATAATCAACTATATATGTATTCATTTAAATGTAATGGTGACTGCTGTGTGTCTGTGTATATAAACAAACATACACAAATTGCATTTACATTTAACTGCTAAATCATATTCTCATAAATGTATTTTTCTAGGGCCAAAAGTGTGAACAAAGGCACAGCATGTTTGTCTGCCACAGCCAGTAGAAGTCTCTTGCCGTCACACTTTTGGATTCAAAGCGAGTGTGAAACGAAGTTGCCGCCACTTCCATCACCAACTGAAATCTCCCATTCTGAGTTAGTCAGTCGGGCCAAGATTCTCATGCTGGGTGTGACTGTCTGTCTGTGTGTCTGCTTGGTGTTCCCCCAGATCTGTAATGGGATGAATGAGCACCAAAACGTTTTAAGACAGGGAATGGGCTTTTATCCCAACCACTGTCTGAATTTGATATATTTGTTTACAGGCAAAAACAGGCCATAATGAAGACTATAATAAAGTCTGCACTTGCAGACCTGACCATCTTACAGTACATATTCTGAGGTCACTGACAAGATGATTTTAACTGGATCTACAAGGTTGTCTGGTAGCAGCTTTGGGGTGGCAGGGCCTTGCCTCTGTTTTGTGGCAGCTAAAGTGACAACATACTTGTTCGTGACGCACCTCTCCCTGTAATTACGTCACCCAACCCTCTCGCCTCTGCCTTCCACATCATTTCCAAATCAAATGTGCAACATGAAGCCAGAGACAGAGTGAAAGCTTGCTCTGTGGTTGACTGTAAACAGCTCCACCGACTATATTCAGCTCGAGTCTCGAGGTGTTACAATTGTCCCTAAGACATGTAAAAGCTGTCATTTTGAATTTGTCAGAGAACTGACTTAAGATTTCTTTACATTCCTGTTAAGGTCTTCCCAGTCTGTTAGGAATGCTGATTCATATGTATGAACAAACAGCCTCACTAACATTTTTTATTTTTTTATTTTTTTATTACAATGTAGATATAAACCGTATCCTGTAATACTACATTTCAATTTATTTAAATCTAACTTTGAATATTTTTACTATTTGTAAGCTAAAACAGTACAGAAGAAGACCTTTTATTACGGCTTAGACACATTAATTATATATGCTTTAAAGTTATATGAAGCCTCACATGCTTCGACACATTACTGTAACCTGGTAAGATAATAACTGACCACTATCAAAAACAAAACTCATTATATACAGTTTCAACGACAACCTAAACAAAAGCTACTGCGCATGCGTGACCCTAACTTAACTTCCGGGAGACATCCAAATAGAATCAATAACAACAGCTAAGTCCTTCTAGAGTAGATTATTTTTTTGATACCAAGTGAAATATACTCAGAATTGGCTTCATTAAAACTGCAAAATCAATCAAAATCAGCAGGAGAAATGAGGTTTCCCCGATAACGGCTGTAACTAAGCAGCTCTGAGCTTACAAACGCTGCCTTATATGCAGGATGAAATGAAAATTACATTTTTACACATGCATTACTTCTGGAAAACCCATCGGTTTTTATATCGTGGCAGGTCGCCACAAATAAATAAATGTTTGGGAAACACATCCAACAGTAAAGTAGCCTGAAACCAAACGGCATTACTCATTATTAGCTGCGTTTGTAGCCCGCAAAACTAACCAGACCGGAAGTTAACCCGATGAAACCGTCTATACGTTTTTATGAAAACGCATCACGTCTTTCTCCCCAAAGGTTTAACGAAATGGCGACAGTAAAAGAATTAAAAAGTTGCTTACCAATACACAAAACATTCACAATTGATAAATTGGTCTAAAATATAAGGCTCTGAGTGATACGAAATAAAGAGCCATTTAAGAGCCGGCTCTTTTAGGGGAGCCGAGTCAAAAGAGCCGAATCTTTTCAACTTGAACTTCCCATCACTAGCACGTAGCTTACCTGTCAGAGTGTCGATGGCAATTACGCGATGACGTCAGGTATACGCACGTATACGCGAAACTAACGTACAGTATATTTATATTTTAAAACATAAAATAAAGCAATTAAGCAATAAACATACATTTTGATTTTAATATTTATTTAAATAATGCACGTAAAAACAATTCTTATAATCAACAACCTACTGGAATGTATGCAGACACCATGATATTACACACTTGACATTGCTTCCCTGCTCTGTTATTCTGTTTCTCTGAACTGTGCATGAGGCACAGCTGTCCCGCTCCTGAGTGCACTAGTTGGGCAGTACACCGGGACAGCAGATGCTACACTGGACTACTCACGCACACATTCCTGATCCTACATGATTGTCTGTAATTACCAGCTGTAAGCTGATAGCAGGGGGAATAAGGAGTCTATTGAGCTGTCAGTGGAGGCAGGCCGCTGACAAGCACAGGTACAGGCTGAGCGGCAGAACACCGTAACCATACACTAACATCTTTTGACTGAGCAGTACAGAGTGAGTGTGCTGTCGTCTCATACTAAACACGAATAGGACAAGGCCTGTCCAACTATTGCCATGCACACAGATGGTAAACATACTACAGAGTTTAAGTATTTAGATAGACAGATATATCTAAAGGTCTAAAGAAGAGACAGAACTGGATTCTTGGGGCAGGAAGTCAGAAAGCTTGTTGGGGAGGCACCTAATTGTCTACTGCGGCATGTAATTACAAGCTTACTCAACATAAATCTTTCATTATTAAGCGCTATTTCTGTCCTGGAACACTAACGCTGTGCATCCCTCAGCGAGTGAGAGAAACCTCTGCTTTTTGCCTAATTCAGAGCAAGAGAGAAGGATTGTGAGATAGAAAGCTAAAAAGAAACAATGCTATTTTAATGCCATTTTGCGTTTTAATCTGCAAAGAGAAGAAGCAGATTGAATTAAATCTGTCAAAAACAAGAAAACTGGAAACCTTGCTTACATCAGAACACAAAGAGGGTTCCCTGAGGCAACACATTTCCTCAATTCATATCCTGCCCTTTAAGAGCGAAAGTGGGGAGAAAAAGATCCAATATGATCTTGTTTTGAGATTAGATTTTGTTCAGTGGAGCCAGAAGCATCGAAGAAAAAAACGTGGACACAATTATGGCATTGTTGTGTAGAGTCATGCCTAAGTGTTCCCCCGCAGACTGATTTCACCAACATCTGCCCTCAGGGTCATGAAGATGTACTTAAATGCTTGTTTAGCTTCGTCTTATTATTTTGGAGGATAAGCAAAAAATCCTCTTTTACATTATTTAGTGGCTCCTTTACCATCAAAACTGATGTTAATAGACACTCCTGGTCCTGATGTAATACTATTGACTCATCAGTGCACATTATTCCAAAGAAAAGCTATATTTGTCTTCATAATCTTTCATCAAAATGTAATCATTTGCTTCACCTCTGACATTACTTTTCAGCTGACCTCACCAAGGCCTCTTATTTTTCAACCACCTGCCATACAGAGACCACTTTTCATCATCCAACCATTTCCCAGTGGACAAACCCAAGCCGTTTTTCACTTGGAATTGCACCATATTATAAAATAAAATATCTAAGCACCACTTTGAATATCAGACTTTGAATATCAGATGAAGCTGGAATCAAAAACTATGCATTTATGTTACTTTTTTGGCTTTAATATTGTATCATGTTGAGATGCATGCATCATTTTTGAATGTGGAAATATGCACAATGCAAACACTCTTTTAGGAGCTATAAAAGCCAGCATCATTGTTTTATGCCGATATTTTGACTTTCCACTCCAATAGATGATTCTATGATGTAGAATCAATATGATGATTCTTCTAAAGGCCGTCTATATACCCGATAACATCTCAATCTCTGCGATAAGGACTTCCAAGAACTTTGAGAAGGACCCTGGATGGCTTCTATCTATTTTATGTTTGTAGATACTGCCCCCTATGCTTCAGAAATGTAATAGCATCCTCCTTTTTTCTCTATGAAAAGAAACTCTTAGCTGGTAGTTTTTACTGATTTTTAGCGAAGAATATGTTTTTTAAAAAGGCCTTTTTTACAAGAAAAAAAAGGTTTTGGTAATGAACAGACGATTGTATCCATGAGCTCTGTGAAAGTCATAGCAAACCACTCAAAGAACATAATAAGCGATGCATTAAACGCTTCTCTCTTAAATCCTGTTTTCACTGGCTGATGTTTTCTGCACTTCATTACTCAGTTCATGTGCTGAATCAACAGTAACAGTCAATCCATTCTTAACGCCACAGAATTAGCGTCTGGGCTAAACGCCAGCCATGAGGAGTTGAGCTAAAGGCTAGTTTCGCTAATCTCATCTGTCTTCTCATTTTCACCTGATGGATCATGTAGCTTGAAAGTAAAAGTTCAACTAAAAATTTACATTCTGTCATTACACTCATCCTTATGATGTAATTTTTTTGGAACTCAAGAGTAAAAATGAAGTTAATATTTCCATTTAACTGCACTTAATTGTAACTAGGTACTGTCAAGATTAAAATCAAAATACAAAACAGCACCATATAAATAATAGCAGTCCTGAGTCTTCTAAAGCCATACGTAGCATAGCACATCTTACTTCTCTGACAATCTTCACCTCCACTGACCAGAATTAAACATTGGATTGCAAATTGACATAATGGGTGCCAAAACACTAACAGCATTTCAACTGCTGCGTGCCATGGAAAAATGAACAGCATGATGGACTGGAACAACATGATGGTGAGTAAATAATGCCAGAATTATCATTTTTGGGAGAACTAGTCGTTCAATGTACCCTTTTACCTCATTATAACGCTGTGTGCTTTTCCTCTGTGTCTGTCTCTTGTTTGGTTTCCAAGTAAACATGAGTTAAAGGCACCAATGTAATCACAGTTTGGAGCCACACTGCAGGACTGAATTGCTCAATTAAGAAAAAATAAATCATTGAATTAGATGGGCAGGTCTGAGTATAAATTTAAGAAGAAAATAAAATAAAATCAATAAAGCACTAAATAGATCAGCACTTAAGGTATGTTGTAAATTATTTATTTGTTTAATTTACCTTTTTTTTTAAATAGGAAAAGAAACATTGACTTTAAAATTAAAAACTACTGACTAAGAGCCTCTATTAATCAAAGCAACACTACATTACTATAAACCTCTGTATAGACAAGGAGAGTCATAACTCCCCCATAGTCTGCGGATCTTAAATTCCGAACTGCTTTTCCAGCTGTTGAAAGCACGGAAGGCATGAGTGAGATCCACAGAGGAGTAACGGATGTCTGTCCTGTGGGATTATCATGCTGAACAGACCCTGGTGCTGAGCAGCAGCGGATTTAAAAGCACTTTACCGATAATAACAGCACTCCTGACTAAAGAACAAGACCCCTCCGAACAGCAAAGGGGAAAAAAAGACACTGTAAGCTAAGCGGAGTGCCGTGGTAAAGAAAACACTGCCTCATCTCTGGACTCTTTGAACTCCCTAACCACCTGCTCTCTACCAGAATAATCCCTTGTTCTTTGCTTTCCTCCCTTCTTCTCCACAGCACTATAACATATGTCGCAGTACAGTGTAAGTTTGTTTCTTTTGCAATTCAAAGGATGGGATCTTCGTCCAGAAGGGTTATTACAGAAGGGGAAAGGAATTTCTAAACTCTCGTTGAAGGCTTCTGCACTGCAAAAATTTAAGTGGCTTTAACTTATTATTATTTAGCAACTAGTTTCTTTTTGCAAAGTGTTGTTTTTTCGTTGGCTCAAACTTTATTGAGCTTGTTTGCTTAAGCAGTTTTATAGTTCACTCAACTAAATTAGTTTATTCGGTCGGAAAAAATAGGCAAAGATTATATCATTTAAGCATTTACTTTGTGTGTTTTATATATTTCCTGAACTAAGATTTATTATATAAGCTAGAAATTGTTGTGGGTTAGTGTTGGAGGTGATTGACTGACCTCTATTAAGTTTTTATCCCGTTTAAAGATGAGTGAAATAGCAGATGTGTAACTGTTGCATTTTGTGGTCAAATTTATAGAGCATTAAAATCCAAATCCAAAAATGAAAAACATTATTCTGACAAATTTTTGATGGCCAGCTCATAAAATCTACTTGGCTGTGTTAAGATATCTCTTAGAGTTAGCAAAACGTTTGGCTTTTCAGCATACCTTTTTAACCTGTCAAAACAATCTTTATTAATTGAATTTGCCCACCAGTTCTTAACATCCTGGTTTTAGGACCACAAAGTAAGGGTGCCCCAATTTGGCTGTTCAGGCCTGTTCTCTCATAACTGTAACAATTTTGAAGAATAAACAAAGTCTTATAGATTTGTAATGATATACGAGGATGATGACAGAATTTTTTTTTCTAAAGTCAACCTTTTGCATGAACACATCTGAAAATGCATTGACTAAAACATTGTGGTGAATTGAAGACAATGTGAAAAAGATTTACATTTCTTATGAAACAATGTATAGAATGAATAGAAAACAAAGATACAGAAATACAGAATCAAGCAGAACATAAGTACAAAAGCCACATACGTTAACAACTAAAAGAAAACACTTTTGTTTTCAGATGTTCACCTTTTGTGTCCAGTCGCAGCGGTGTGTTCGAAAAAAATCAAGAGTTTGAATCAAAGACATCGCTGGAGCCCTTGTTCATCTTAACTGACTCTTCACACAAACCCTTTCATCTTTCTCAGCTGCCATCTTAAAGGTCATAAGGTTTTGGGCACCATGGGGCAGTGCATGCTGGGATACATAAGCAGTGCAGAGGCCACCCTCCAGTCGCCCTGACCTTCACACGCTTCTGTGCCACTTGTTGCCAGGGTGAGATGCCAGCTGTCTGGCAACAGAACCCATTGACATTTGTTCTGGTTCGTTCAGTTTGAAATTAAAACAGCACTTGAATGTTACCACCTCACCTATATTCAAATTGAGTTTAGAAGTCAAACTTCATTTGAATCCATCTTTTATAAAAAATTATTAAAACAAAACTTTTTTTGTGTGTGTGTGTGTGTGTGTGTGTGTGAAGGACATGCACCAGTGCTATTTTGGTATAATTTTTTGTTGTTGTTATTTTTATTCATTTTTTAATCTTATACACACACATACACACACACACATATAGCTTAGCTACAGTTTTTTGTTGTTTGTTTATTTCAGTTAACATTAATTTTGTTTCAAATTATGAATGTTTGTCATGTTTTTAGTTTTATTAAAATATAATAATCCTATAGTTTATTCAAGTTTCTTTAAAATTATTACAATTATAATTTTTTGAAAATAAACATAATAACCGCACTTTTAAAGTCAAATTCTTTACAAATAATGTGCAAAAACATGATACCAGTGTGTAAGAGTGTGTGGGCGGGTTTATTATCCATAAGATTACAAGAATTAAATGGATTTGTTTCAAAATTAAAAGCTCTGTTATATATACATTGGTGTCAGTGTTGTGTGCTTTGAATAGCATTTTTGTCTAACATGGAATTATCCCTGCCTAACAGTTCTTCAGTCTAAAAACCTGGCAAACCAGCATCATTAGCTATAAATATGCTTGATCCCTGCCCTAATCCATCTGACTAGACATGTTAATACAGGCTAACACCTTAAGTTCCCCAATTAAAGTGATCAGACAAACAATGTTCTTGTTCATTTTATTTAATCCGCTCATGCAGAGGGCCCAACAGTGAGGGAACATGACACTGCCTACATGAAAGTGCTGACAGAAGTAAATACAAGAGCTTTTGCAAATGTTTCAGTAAGTAAATTAAACTTTATTTAAAAATAAACCCTGATTTCAAATCTCAGTCACTCAGAAGGGACTCTTTTCTGAGTCTCTATTTTTTATGTGCATACATACATACAGTCATATTGTGGATTCTCGGCCCCTAGTTTCCCATGGAAACAGTGCAAGAAGGGCTCCTGTAACTGGAGAGGGCCGAATGGTCCACAATAGCACTGCTGAGAGATAAAACGAAATCAAAACAAGCTGATGACAGTGATGGCACTTGTGTCAGAATTTGAGACGAGGTCCACCACCACCCCGCAGAGATATTTCAGAAGGGCCTTTTCAAACACACACGCATACTCATGTCCGTTTCGTATTTGTAGCCAGCTGACGACTGATATCTATATCTTTTCATTCACTTTTTATAACCTACATTTCAACACTAAAGGGAAGGTCTTAACAAGTGAATTATGAAATTATATCTGGGATTACAAAGTAAAAGCATTTATGTCAAAAGCAGGGCAAACCTGATTGGTCGGGCCCCACATCACTCAGCTGTATGTATGGTCTGTTATCTCTGAGGGGGGCTATGTCATTCTCATCCACTATAGGGATCAGTCACACATCTGCCACCATGCTTTGGAGGCCTACAGAGACATGGTCATACTGTGGGATTTCTCTGATGAGATGTGCCATCAGTTCTCCTTTCCTTAACGGTTATAATGACAAAAGTGTCAGGTTCCTTTAAGCTTTGCTCAGGGAAAAGCTAGCACACTGAGCCCAGAGCTAGGCTATGAAATGAATTGACCAACCTCTTCCCCTTTAAAACCAATGGCTGTCAAAACACGTTGGATACTATGGTTACAGGTGCTCTATGTGATGTTGCAGGATTTTAACTCGATTTCATTTTTATCTCAAACTGTATGCATCACCCCTTGATCGTCTTGCTGCCTGCCCTCTGAATACATTGGGAAAAAACCCACTCTCGAAAGACAACACAGAGGTTGCAATACAATACCAAGAAACACTTTGTGCACCACAACAAAAACAAACTTCGGCCAAACAACTGGCAAGAAGAGGTGGGGTTTAACGCGCGTTTATCAGTGTCAAACTCAAAACACCGGTCAACAGTTTGAGCTCACTAGAAAACTATAATGATTAAGTAAAATAATTATTTAGAATTATTTCGAATTATAAAAGTATAGGAAAAAATGCATACATTAAACAAATATTTTGCAAAAGAAGCTATTCTTTTTCAAAGTGTCAGGGAGCGCTTTTGTTTGATTCAGGTCCTCTTAAAATGTTACTCTCCGCCAAGCTTTATAAATCCACCGGTTCTGATTGACCACAGGAGTTCTGCCCATTTTCCTAGTCGTCTTTTACATTTTTTTTATTTTGTTCAAGGAAGTCCAGGCTTTACCCCAATTAGACCTATTCTGGAAACATTACACCATAATGGCAGATCTTAAGCAGCACGTGTTTTTGATTTGAGACAGTCTTGAGCACTGGCAAAGTGTAATTTCAAAACAATTTCGACAATTGGATGGTTTACATTTTTGGTACTTTGTTGGACCTCTCTGAAATTTCTGTTGCTCATTAACTGCAGACAAGAGCTCATATTATCACCTGCTTCGATGCAGAGACATACAACTAAAAGAGTCAGCATAAATTTAGAATTCATGCCACGTTGTTGATTTGGAACGACTAGGCTTTCCAACAAATCAAACTTAAATGCTGCTACTTAGTCAGTGTTGCTTTTGGAGCTTTCCAACTTTAATTTTGCATTGCTAAGGCAGCATAACAACATGCTGCCATTATCAGACTAACTGTATACGACTTTCATGTTGCATGAAAGGATACCCCTGTGGTTTTAACCCATTCCCAATTTACGTTTTTTTCTGAACTGGCAAGTTTCATGCTCTGTGTAGGCCTTTAAACACCTCTGCGCTCCCATACTCGACCCACCACAGACACTGGAGCATCTCAGCGAGACTGAGGCAGACAGGGATGAATTGAAGCCCACACTGCTTACATCCAGCTGGGTCATTAAGAACCACATCCTGGGCCAAATCAAACACAGCCCCTGCCCACAGACAGCCGACAGTCCACTTCCTCCAGCTTTATGTTGGAAGGTATTAAACCGAGCACAGCTACATTTTGGAGAACGATGTTATGAAATATATTCATTAATCTGCACATGTCAAACATATGAACACTGCCTGTTGTTCAGGGGTTGAGATTTGCATTCTTTGTGGTTTTGATATTCAAATATCTTCCAGGTGTAGTGAAATGTGTAAAGCAGATTATGTGTGTTATATTAAAAATAAGGTCTTTTGTGGGGCCCCAGAAAACATTAACTCTCACTTATACAGAATTAACATGTTATGAAGGGAAATTTAAATATTAGTGTTTACTTTCATGCCATCTAACTCTGTTAGTTAGTGTTTCCCCACTAGTCGTAACCCTGTTGATTTTGGATCTGAAGCCTTCACCACAGAACACTCAAATTTATACAACTCTGCTCTGCCCTGACAGACGACTTCATTTGGAAACTACAAAAATATTACTTTTTAGCATTACCTGTCATTTATTTGTAAGAATTGGAATCGTAAAAGATTTAATGGGGTGGATTCTGCTGAGTCCTCAAACAAGCTTGGTCCCTTAACTGCTATGTTAACTATTCTTTTAGTAGGGCTATTAGCGAGGAATAAATATTTGGAGAAAAAAAATGCAATTTCCTCGCCAAATGATTCTATAATTTCAGTAAGTTTAAAATAATTCTTGCAGAACGTGTTTACAAAGTCTCTTCAACGACTTTTTTATAGTGTTTTTAATCCAGTAACGTTCCTTGACTATATTTTAAAGAACAAAAAGCACAAGAGCATGTACACATTGCCCTTTAATAATAAAAGAAATCAACCTTCATTCAGAGTCCATAAAAAAGCATGGATTGAGTGCTTAGTGAATAATAAAAAGCGCCATTACCTGAAAATAAATCATCAGTGCATTCATTAATTTATTATTGTTTTTCCATTACATTCTTTTTCATATAATGAAAAGAACAGAGTCATTACAATAATTTGTTCGAGAATCGTACCTTACATGGTTGCGCACACTTTATTTTAAGGTGTTCATAATACAAAATAATTACCTAGTAAGTACTTAGTAGTAGCTGTTGTACTTACATAAAACAAAATGTGCTTACCATGTAACTTAGTACTTACAGTTTGTAATTATGTAGATGTAACGGGCTGCTACTGTTACACATTTGTAACAAACTGAGTCTGTTACACAGCTACTTATGTAACCAAAAACTGTCATATATGTGTTGCAGACTTTATAAGGAATTAGTTACTTAAAATAAAATGTGTCAAGACTGTACTTAAGTGTACACTGGATAATGTATTGTTCCTCCACTTTTGACTTGTATTTAGTGGCCTATCCCTTGCTGCAAGTAGAAACTAACTTTTAGTAGGATGTGGCCTTCTTTGCATCAGATGTGCCAGATGTATTTCATAAGTCATTCGCAGCCTGTCTCATAACATTAAATTTTTCCAGGATTTATAGTACAGGCACCTCTTACAGGGCATTTTCCCTCCTGTCTTGAAATACTAATCAACCTGTAAAACTCACACTGCCGTACCAGAGTGGTGAAGCAAAAATAAACGGTGATCAGCCGGGCGTCTATAAACTTTGGGCACAAAGCCCATATGCTCATGTAAGTGCCACGGTGGTTCCTGTAACTCAACAATGACAAAAGTAAATATGCTGATGGTTGAATAACTAGTTTCATGCAGAGTAGGACTTACTTGTGTGCTTTATCAATCCTTAACAAGGAGCCAAGGTTTGACTGGTTAGCTTGGTCTGGTTAGACACTGAAAAATGCAGCAACTACATCAGTTTGTTGAATTTGGCATCCCATTTAAAAGTAACTGCATATTCTGGTGATTTTTCCTTCTTAATAATACCTGTAAAAATAAATAAATAAATAATAATAAATAAATTATTTATATATATATATATATATACAGGGAGGTTTATGGAAACTTGTTTCCTCCATGGATGGATGGATAGCAATTCTGAGAAAAAAATTCAAAATGTATAAAATTTTTGCATGGTGAAACAAATTTTTTTAAATGGAAAGTTCAAAAATAAAACAAAAAGTCAGAATCCCTATATAAAAATTAAGAAATTCAGAGTTACATCTTACAATTCTACTTGCATTTCTTCTGAAACAAAGTCTGAATGGTTAGATAAAAATGCAGAATTGCAATATAAATGTACAATTTACAAACATTTGATTTCAATTTCAGTAGCTGATACAGGCTTCAACTTCCAGAGTTTAAAGTATTAATATGTTTAAATAGTTATATTTCAATATATTACAAATAATGTTCCTAATTTATTGTTCTTGACCAGATCTATGACTGACTTTATTAAAAAAAAGTGTCAGTGCTGTCTTATGGGAAATGACCAGTGTAGACAGCTGACAGTCATTTTGTATGAAAAGTGACACCAGAAAATCATGCATGTGTGTCACATTAAACCCATCTCTTCTCCGGTCTGTAATTATATGTGACAAAACAAAACAAACAGAGGGACAAAAGCAAATCTGTGTCTCCAACCGTGGATCAGCATCCAGCAGGCACATTTCAAATCCCACATTCAGGGAATCAGGAAAGACTGCACAGAGGCTCTTCTTGTGTGTTTGATTTCCTTTGCATAAGACATGCTTCTCACATGACCAGATAATGTTCTTGTCCTCCAGCAGCTGGGCCAGACAGGTGGGAGCCCTCCCTCTCATTGGACAAATTCAGATGCCTGTGCCTACCTACACAACTTTGGAGACAAGGGGTCTAATTGCTTTAAGCTGAGGGTAGATGAAGGAGAACATGTTCCAGAATGAACTTGAGACGTTTACCCAAGAGGCAGATGGACAAGTCAGGGATGGCTGGCACTAATAGTTGACGCACTGGACAAGCTGTGAAAGGCATAAAGGCATCCATTATAATTTCAAAAACAGCTTTGTAAAATCATAACAAATTAGCCATTATAGTGTCTCATAGCTGGTCTGTTAGCATTATTTTACTTGAGACATACATATCTGTTTCTGCATACTGTATTTTATGTTTCATCAAAACTTACTTTCAAGAAATCGAGAAGTGCTCCTGTAATCAATATTATTTAAAAATTATTTTATCTCTTAATCGAGGCTTTGGCTAATTTTATTTATTTATTTTGCCTTTTTATTTAGTCTGTTTGTTTGTTAGATTGTGTCTTCATTATCTCTCTATTTTTTTACAAGGTCAATTTGTGTTCAGAATGACAAAAAGCTATACAAATAATTATATATTAAGTACAATGATATTTGATAACAAATACATTATTTGAATAAATATACTGTATTATGGATGGTGTTTGAGCTTCAGTCAATTACATTTGTGATTGTAGTCCTTGTATAATTAAAATCTTTTATTTTAGAGCTTTCATTAAAAACTCAAATCAGTCATGCTGTGCTTGATTATTAATTATAACATAGTTTTATTTGGACTTTTATTCCATAGCTGTAGAAGTCTGCATGTGGCCTGACATTTATGACAAGCCAAATAAACCTTTGTGTCTCCAAGCAACTATAAAACTGAATAAGTCCGTGATTTTAAAAGAATCAGTTGAATAAATGATTCAGTGACTCACTTGTAAAATAGATATCTGCTTTGATCTGAAATTAATAATTATTTGAACAAATCGGTTGAATTAATGATACAACTCACTTAAAAACAAAAAAGTAATTGTCATCTACTGCACTTTCAAAGACACACACACATATATAAAACGATCATTTAATGACATATATACACTCTGCAATGGCTCCATTCAAGTTTCCCTTCACATATCACTGGGGATAGTTGTAGAAACAAGACAAATAGAAAGAGACAAATTGACCATGAGCTGGTCTAATATATCTTACAGAGGAACAACAGTTTTGATGTCATATTCCTAAATGGAGAAGGAGCCAGAACCACTAATATGTCTTTGATGTGTGGGGTTTTCCATAACCAGATCTGGGGACCGAATCTAGTGACAGCAGGGCTTCTCATTATTATGCAATTAAGAGAGTTTTTTTTCTCTCTCTGGCTGTATACAGTAACTAACTTAAATAGAGTGTCTGGAATAATTAGGGCGCTAGTCTTGTCTGGTTTTGGAAAGCCGGACTGTCTGCCACGAGATGCTTAAAAAAATGACGGAAAACCGGAATTTAATGGAACAATTTAGGGACAGTGACAAGAAGCACAAACAGTTTGTAAGGATAATGTGGCCAAAACCAAAGACTCTTTACAGAATTAGAAAGCGGTTACTCCAGCATACTTGAATGGCATTCCTGTAAATCTTTAGTGTGTACCTAGAATCTTGAGTACCAAATACTCCAATCTTGTTGTAAGATGTTCATTTTACCATGTGTTGATCATTGCCATGGCCATCGGCAAAGTCAGAGGTCAGAGCAGTCTGTGACCTTGAGGTCAAGCCCTTATTAGGCCACCGCTGTTCTGCCATGACTGATTACCTGACAGCCCAATCAGTGAACAGAAACAGGTTGATGTATGTATTAGAGCCTGTGGTGTCATGCATAGATGTATGAGCCGAACGCAGACGGCAGCGCAACATCAGGACATCAACGCTAGCAGCGGGCGGCTAGACAGATGACTTTAGCACTTACTAGCACACACACCACTCTCTCCTGCATAAAAAAACCCTGGTTATTTATTTCTGGCAGTCACAAGAGTGTTCTTCATCCTGAACTTGACGACAGGTCTATACTAAGAATGCACTCTTTAGAAAGTCTCCATAGGAATCATCTTCTCTGATGTGGTTACAAGAAAGAACGGTTTGTTCGTCCTATCAGCGGGTCAGTGTACTTGTACTAGCTGGGGTTTCTCATGGATCAGGGTGAACCAGCATACATAGAGATCTGTGTCTCCTGGCTCTACTCCAAAGTTCCATAGACTTACACAGAAGTCATCAATCTTCAAGTCTATATGTTTTCCCCCCTTTATTTAACACCTTTTTATATTCAAAATACACATACACACATCTATCTACCTATCTTTATAGATGTAGTGTACTGTATATCTAGTGATGGTTCTATTGCTCTTCTATTAATCTTGTCTAGCTATGTCTGCCTTTCTTTTTAATCTAAAATTGCTTAAGTTTTGAAAGAAAACATGCCTATTAAAATAATGCCTATTTCTTTTCATTTAAATTGAAATTGCAATTCTGTATCTAATTTGAAATTTAGGAAATTCTCAAAGGGGTCGTATGATGCGATTCATACCAAACTATTGAAATTAATTGGTTTCATAGCGCAGAGCAGTGTCCTGTGTGAAAGGGCCAAGTGTGTGTGTGTGTGTGAGAAAGAGAGACAGGGTCACATCACAGTGGTATTAATCGTGTTGTGTCTGTCACGCGACTCTGTTCCTCTTTCGGGCTTGAAGTGATGATAAAACTATAAGGACATTATTAACTGTCTTAATATTTCTTTTGAAAGCTGAACTTGCGATTATTAAATTTCGTGTGCTTGTGGCATTCAGCCAATCACATGCACTGGGTCAGCTGGCAAATCAGAGCACACTGTGCTTGTCGGAAGGAGGGGCTTTTTAGAAAATTACACATATGACAGTGACGGGGGATAGTACAGTGTTGAAAAAAATATTTGTTTTTTGAACATTAAAAGCAAGATATTCTGTTACACCAGATAACGATCTTTAAAATCACATCATATGACCCCTTTAATTTAGCTTTGAATGGTGCAAAACACTGTTGGATTCTTAAAGACTGATAAACACAATGCACTACAGTTAGCTATAGCCAACAGGAAAACAAAACTATTCGGATTAAAACACATCTGTCTAGTGTAAACACAGTATGCTGGCTGTGGATTTAGGCCAGGTACACATCTGAACCCAATACACAAACTATTTTTACCCAGCTGACAACTGGAAAAGCACTTATCTTTGTAAAAGTCGAGCGGTATCGTTTTCCATCATTTAGAGGCGTTTTATGACTACTGTGAGGCTCAAGGGTGCTAATTAAAATGGAATTCAGTGCCTTTTACTATATTTTGCGACAAGGTTCTGCTGTGCATTTGTCAAATGGTGGTAACCGTGTTTTCTCAATTAGACAGTATAAAGCTGTCATTAGCTTTTCACTGAAAGAACAAATACTCTGTCAAGTGCCAAATTCCCTCACTTCTTGGACACGTGCAGCTTTGTAACTCTCTCAGTGATGTTTTTGCTGCATGGTTTCATGGGAAAGAAAATTTTGAGCTGACTAATATCTCACACCCCAATAATGTGCGTCTGTTTTCAGCTATTTTCTGCTGAGAATGAATAGACACTCCTGTCTGTGAGAAGTCTGTTTAGTTTGGGGAAACATATAATGACAAGCAATAGGTCTGGAAGAGATCAAGTGATCAGATGAAGAAGAATCTACTTAAAATGAAATGTTGCACAGTGGAGCAGTAGGCTTGATTTAACAGGATGTCACGGTTAATGACCTGTAGACAAAGGGGACGCTTGTGCCTGAACATCTCAGTGTAATAACTTGCATTTATATAAAGCAAATAAATCTGATTAGTTTAATCCAACCTTCCAAATTACAATAATTTGAATACAAAATATTTTGGTTGAAAATAGCCAAGATGAGGCGATTAATGTAATCATTGAATTAGAGATATTATTTATGTTTGTTTTAAAAGAGCAGTTAAAAAAAGATTAGATAAAAAAAATAAGACTTCAAAGACAAACAAAAACTGAAATGTATGAGATGACAAAGCTAAGATATAGCTAAGGAAATGAACACATAATAAATATGTCTCATATAAAAAACATTTTATACGCAACTATACGCAATTTTTAATCAAAATAATTATCCCAACACACATATATATATATATATATATATATATATAATTAGTGCTGTCAAAAATTAATCACATCCAAAACATGTTTTGTTTACATAATATGTGTACATACTGTATATATTTATGCATGTATAAATACACACATATACAAGTATATATTGTGCAGTCTTTACATGCATATAAGCATATAATATTATTTATAAATATATTTAATGCATAAACATAAAATTTTTCATAAATATATACATGCATGTGTTTAAATACATACACATAATAAATATGCACAGAACACATAAATTACGTAAACCAAAACTTTTCTTTTAAATGTGATTAATCACAATTAATTTAATAATAATAATGAATTTAGTATGCTTTCTTATTATATAAAACAGGAATAAAACTTTATATTTGCACCTGTTTTTGCTTGCTTTTACAACAATCATTAAAAATGTATTTTCAGGCAATACTTCATTTCCACGTGTCCATGCTGAGATCACCACTGTGAAGAACGTTGCAGAATGTTGTTAAAGGCACATCCCAATTTTTTTCTTCCAAGCCCGCCATCCGTTCCTGCAGGGTACAAAACTGCCCTGCTATGAGGAGCATTTCCTGTTTCCCCGACAGCCGTGATCTCAGGTAAGAGACCATTACAAGACTGCTGAGTTTGCTGAGACAGAAAGAAAGACGGTGGTTGCTCTTCAGGTAGCCGGCACTGTCTGCAGGTGGTATTGTTAAAGAACAAAGGCTAGACAAAGCAAATTCATGAGCAACGTCTATATTTCCAGGAAGACGCTTATGGAACAGACACAGTTTGTTCTGGTTTACCAGGGCAGCCGAGCAGGGGGTGAATAAATCTAATGCTTAAAAGAGGAAGCTACTGAAATGACATCTTCTGTTCATCAACTGCATACTAGTAAGTCTGCAATTAACCATCAGGCATCATCTGTTATAGTAACTGTGGGTAGACAGACATTAATAATAGCATGTGGCTGTGATTATTGCAGGATTATGAGCAGAATACCTTTTTGTTGCACTGCAAAGTCAGACTATAACTATCAATGGGGTCTCATATTTATGCAGAGCAGAAAACAATGAAACTGTCAAGTCAGACCCAATATGATCAATGATGGAAAAAAAATCCATCTGGGAAATGTTTGTTGGATACAAACAAAATCATTGTTTGTCTATTTCCTGGATTCCTTGAGTGTGTTTTTTTTTTTTTTAAAAGCACATTGTATCTCTATCAGGCTTAATCTTAGTCAATTCAGACGTGACTTTGAGTGATCGACTGGAAGGGAACCAAGATGCTAGTAAATGTGTGTGGTCTTCTTTCTTCAGTGTTGTGGTCTTCACTGTGCTTGACCACCATTGCAGCCGATTTTAAATGTTCCATGCATCAAGAAAAAAAGAGGATGAGCCCTTATGATAAAACATTTAAGATGGACTGTCTGATGTCTTTTCTGGTCTGTTTTCTTCCTCTTGTCTGTTCCAGGTCTCATGGGCATCAGCAGTGAAGAGGGAGTCTAAAGACAGATGTGGATCATCAATAAAGATGATGTCTGCGATCTTAAAGTTCATTTTACTCTGGTTACCAAATTCTACTCTTGTTCGCCATCAAGTATTGAGAAGTACATTTGTCACTCTCACCGCAGAAAAATGCCAAATAATTCATACAAAATACAATTAACTTAGTTTCAGATTACAGATAATATAATATAAATGTATCTTGTGTAAATAAAGTATAGAAGGAATGATATATATGAATATATATAAAGACGTTCAGATATCCACATCAAAGGAAATGTATAAAATGTAGATTAATGTAGATAGAGCAAGATCTGACGGATGCAGCACAGATATCTGTGGAGTCTAACCCACAAGAGGTTCAAATAAAATCTGTGCTTTTCACTACAGTACACATAAAGCCATTCCTTGGCCTGAAGAACGCCCATAAAGTGGATGGGAGTTCTTTGGGCAGCTTGTGATATTGCTGTGAATCAGCTGACATGTATTTGTTTTTAGCACCAATAACTCAAGCGTAATGCTCTTGGCTACTTCCTTGGCTTGTCACTTGGAACACGTTAAAAATGTGAACTTGAAAAGAAACGCTTGGAAAATGGAAAACTACAATGGCAATAACTATTGCAAAGAAACTGAGAGGGTGAATAAAATCCAGATCAGAAAGCATACAGGGAGAGTTGTTAGTGAGCATGAGATGAAAGCTTATTTGGATTGGCGTGGGTGTCCATAAAACTGTTTTTATTTCCTTTATTCCTCATCAGTGCTGTAATGAAAGGCACAGATCATGTGGCTCTGGTCAAACTCACTATGAATGATTGAATACCTTGGCTGTTCTTCACTTTTCCTTTAAGTCTACAAGTCTCTTACAGCAATATACATGACCGGTTCTGCATCTTCTTAGTCTTGGGTTCAGACGTCACACCCCGGACCACCCAGTCCGGTCACTGACCATTTGATGGATGCTGCACACAACATTGGAAAGCAGTTGCAATAATCACAAGACACAGTCAGACTGTTGTGCGTCATTCAGAATTCAGCTGAAGTAACTTTCAGAAAAGAAGCTGTCACCTTTGCAAATGTTACATCCTTATTTATATTATTTTTTGTAAGAAATGCTAAATTTGACTCAAAACAGCTGGATAACAACTTTAATTAACAAAAAAAGGGAAGCAAAACTCAAAAAGCCCATGAAAAAGTAATATATATATATATAGAACACTTAGATTACCAGAACAGATTGCCTCAGTAGCTTAATTTAATTTAAATTCTCTCGTGTCTTGACAAGCAGCCAATTCTTCAATTCTGAATTAATTATGAATATAAATATATGATAAATTCTGCAATGGTTCTAAAACAAATGTGCATAAGCTCTGAAGATTCCATTTGCATTCATTTTAATTGCATCTTGATTAGATTACCATCCTTGACCTGGCAAACAATCCACTTCTCTTCTTCCAAGGCATCCCTCACCATCCACGTTCAGTTGCTTTACCCAGAGATTTTACAGCTGCTGTGCTGTACAAATGGAGCATCTGAAGGGACTTCTCAGGATGTGGACTAACAGCTCTGGTCTGTTTGAACAGTGCGATAAAAGAAGAGAGGTTAAATGTGCAGGAAAGTAATTCTCATCCGAGTCATTAAGGATTCCAGTGGAGAGAGTAAATCCAAAGGGAACATCCTTTAGTATCACTTAGCCCTAGGGCAACATTATTTGAGGGCTTTAGTCCAGATACTGTCAGGGGTGAAAATGTGAAAGTGATCTTTCCACTTGTGTGATGAGAAAGAGATGAGCTGCTCTACAGAGGATTGATGCAGAAGCAGCCAAACCAGCTACGATTCATTTGAACCGGGTGGCTGTGTATCGGAATGTCGAATCTCTGGAAGTTCTCTTGCTAAGTGAACATCCCCTAAATGGATTTTATACATTCTAGTATTTGCAATGCTATAAAGTCCCTTTTTTGACAGAAGAATAAGTTAATTAATTAATTAATTACACTGTAAAAAAGGGCCGTGATTTTAACAGAAAAAAAAACTTTAAAACTTTTATTGTTTTATCTAGTGGTGGAAACAAGCTTCTTTACAATAAAAAAAAAAAACTACATTTAGTACAATGAAATAATTTAATTCAAACAATCAAGCTCGTTTATTAATGAATTAAAATAATGAATAGTTTGATTTTATTTTATTTAGTTTTTGATATTATTATAGTTTATCTTCTCAATTACTTTGGATTAATTCTCAAATGATTATTTCTTTTTCTAAAAACAATTAAAAATAGTATCTTGTTCTCACCAGATATTAATTTCTTATTCATTTAAAGTGCTCCTATTATGAGTAATGAAAGATTCATATTTTGGTTTTTGGAGTCCTAACCAACAAGTCGACATGCATGCACAGTTTATTTTTACCTTACTTGCTCCACGACTCTAATAACTTAGAATAAACATGGTGTACTTTCAAATTGAAACTTTGCAGTATATGTTTTCATTTACTAAGAGCTGTGTTACACACTGCATGACAGATCATTTTTTAAAATCCCCAATACGGTCACTTTTAGCATGTGTGCAAAATGTTGTGTTTAATTGTCTGCAGTTCACACAATAACTAATTACACATGGGTTGCTAATCAAAACTAATAAGTGATAATAACATGATAAAAACGAATAAGTCTTTACAACTTCTAAACATTCTTTCATTGTGATCACTATCACACACATTGGCCAATTTACTGTCACTGAGTTTTTAAAGCATAATTGTTTTGGGTGAGTTACTACGCTTTTGCAATCATTGGAATAGAGTTGTGACATCCCATGGAACAGTTCATTTTACTAACAGTTTAGAGAATATTACGAAAAATGAGCCAAGGCAATAAATAAGTCCAATGACATCATATTTGTTTAACACATTTACCTAATTTGACAACTTCATTCTGTTCTGTGTGATTTCTGATGCTGTATTCAAGTCATTTTGAAAGTTTCGATCACTTTTCCTAGCTTTAAGTTTAAAATGTTCAAATAAACAAAACTTCTGTCATCATTTAATCAATAATTCATCTTTTTTATTATTATTTGAATTTTAAGATGACAAAAAACTTTAATGTAGGCTTATGTATTGAACATTTATCTGCCTGTGATGTTTTTTTTATATTGTTGATAATGTTAATGAATACAGATGAGATCGGGCTGGAATTTTAATTTTCTTTATATCGTTTTTTCTTGGGGTACAGAACAAAATCTTTCTCCAGAAGCATCTGGATGTTTGGAGGGGAGATGGGGGACGTTGAGATATCTGCTGAAGTGATGGCTTTTTTTCACCAGCAAAAAGATCACAGCTCATTTGTCAACCTTATATTCCTGTGACAACACATGAAAGGAAAATGGAGGTCTGTTATTCCATTCTGACATGCCAAACGTCATGATGTATTGTTGCATGATAAAATCCCTCATACAGATCTCACTTCAGAGCTGTGTCCATTGAAAAGCTTCTCAAGAATTCATGCAGAACAGAAAATGCTACAGTCGATTTAGATAATCAGGATTTATATATTTCCTGCTTTCCAGTATTTCTCATCACTATTTTTTTTAAAGAAATGTATACTTTTATTCAGAAAGGATGCATGAAATTTATCAAAAGTTAAAGAAAATCAGGCTGTTGAAAAAGATTTGTGTTTCAAATAAATTACAGGATAAAAGTGTCCTGTAAAAAATGTTTTATGGTTTTCGCAAAAATATTAAGTAGCACACCTGTTTTTAATATTTATAATAAACTGAAACGTTTCTTGAGCACCACTTCAGCATATTTGTCACAGATCTGCCAGGCTCTGAACCCAGCCAATCAACGTTCACTCTCCCCTGAATTCTAATCACCATCACCTGCAACTCATCATCACCACTATCAACAGCACTATAAAACCACTCACCACTCCACAGTCAGTGTCCGAGCTCATTTATACGAAGTGGACTAAACTGCTTTTTCTTCGATATTACAAATATTTACCCTGTACTTACCTCCTTGTTCTCCTTCGTTCTAGTGTCTTTCCTCTCCTCACACAAACACTATAAGTCCTTTACACAATCTGACATGTGGATTGGATGGGGTTTTGATTTCCCTCTCGCTGCCACCTTCAGAGACTGTTTCTGCATTTGATAAATAAATAGTTTAATTCTCATCATTATGCATTACCATCACTCTGTTCTTCTACTTGATAATGTTCAGTGCTTTGTTACAATCTGTATTGTTAAAAGCGCTATATTCATATTAAAAAATAACACCAAAATATGAATTAAACAACATCTTGATGTGTATGTTTTCTTCTGAGAAATCGCATTGACTCCAAATGTTTGTCTTAATTTCTTCTTTGTGCACTTTTTAGCGAAACATGAAATACGTACCAACAAGTACATATCACTGCAGTTTCCAAAAGAATTAGAAAAACAAAACATAAGAAAACACTAGGCATTAAAACTCTGACACCTTTTATTCCTTTTCACACAAATTTTGAGTTATGATTAATAAAGCATCATTTTTACACAATTTTATGACTTCAAAACAAGATTTATATGCTGGAATATGTGAAAAATTATGCTTTTGAAGGTCAGCATCACACATATCCAGCTTCGTATCTGGGTTGTCATAGATGTTTGTTCGGTAGCTCACAAAGTACAGAGACATACTTGAGAGGCGAGGAGCTCCGGTTTGAATCTGGTGTAACTACAGTTTCGACAAAACAGATCAAATCTGTGTAAAAGGAATGAAATGGCACGGTTGCAATAACAAATGTGTTTTTATATCAGTTTTGCATTTGTTAACACTATCGGGTAGGATTAGGGTTGGATTTGTTGTAGGGCATATTTCCAACATGATAGAGCATTAACTTTTAGCAACAGTCCCTGGATACTTAACATAATAAAAACACAGCAATACATGCCTATATCAATGTAATAAAATGTGCAAGGGTTCACATCTTGAACCTGTGTTTTAGTGCTACTCAGTAGACATTTCTCTTTGGAACTGTGGCGAAACATGCAAAAAGCTGCGTAAAAATGGTATTGCACAAAAAGTGCACATATTTTTATGAGACCAGGTTGGAATAAATTAAGCTCAGACCCAAGCGTTACGATGTTCTCAGATAATCTGGAACTAAAAAGTTGCAAGTCTAGTCTTTTGTGTGCATAGCAATCTGTCAAGCGTTTCACATCAGAAACTGTAGAAAGGTTTAAGTGTGGTGCGTGTTAGCTTGTGTGAGCAATAGCATACACATGGCTGTTAATGTAATGGGATAAACATTCAACTTCACTCCACTATACATCACTCCCAGTTTATTTCTAGACAACTTTGGAAGTGGATGCAGGGGTCTGTGAATGACATTAAACCACAAACAGGAAGAGCGTGGAACGATGATGACTTTTAAGAGAGTTGGACGTGTTAAAATGTCTGGCTATCTTACTATCTCTCAGAACCACACTCAACACTCTTTGCCTTTTGAATGTTCATATAGCTTTTGCAGTTGAAATCCATCTCACTCGAGCCATTGGAATAAACACAGAATTAGAAAGCTCTGCCAAAAGTGCCATTGGGGAAAATGAGATGTCATAATTCACATGAATTTATAACAAAGCCATGTCAGGCGTGAATGAACGATGCTGAATTTATTCATACACATCATTTGTGGATTAGTAACTGGTCTTAATTGAAACCATCTCGTGCAAGACGGCCCATCGCGTGTTGGGTATAGTCAAACAGGGCCTGATGCGTTCCAGTCCCATAATGTTTGGTGAAATATGAAGAGCACTGGCACTTTCAAAGGGGGAATTATGGGTCTTTATTTTTCCTTGAGGAACCAGGTTGGTAGGTTTTGTGGTGAGAGGCAGAGCAGAAGGTTTTGATGGAGACTGAGTCTGCTGGTTTTGCACCTTTTTTGCATTTTGGCAGTTATGCTGCATTTGGGCTTGTGCAGACTACTTTTATGCTGAACCTAATCACTCGTTACATCTATTTCATATCGCAATTATTTCTCATAGACCTCATTTTGATTAAACAGAAAGCAAAAAGCAAAAGCAAAAGCTTCTTGTTTTTCCTTCTAGAGTTTCAGTGGAGACATCAGCAATTTGTTTAATATGGTTATATGGCTTATATAATTTCAATATGTACTCTTATCAGTGTCTATAATTTTCAAAATGTTCTTTCTATTTCTATTTCATCTGAGACAAAGTTGATAGTTAAAATAATAAAATAAGCCGTGAACGCTCCTCAACCCAGCAAAAGAAGAATGAGCACAGATATCACAGATCAGGGAGAAAAACATTATTAATTACATTATTAATATTAAATGTGGTATAACTAATTGTCCCTTCTTCGTAATTAGTGACTAGTAATTTACTTATTTATTAGTGAGTCTAGTCACTCGCTAATAAATAGTCACTAATAAGTAAGTAACTTATTACTTATTTACTAGTAATTTATTACTTTATTAGTAATTTATTGTGCTAGGGGAATTAAACAGTCTATAATTTTCTCTTTTTTTCTTTCTTTCTTATTAGTGTTTATTTCTATTTAGGAGAGCTTACGGAGAAGCATCTGAGACTAAGTTGATAGATCATATAAAAATAAAGAAAATAATAAGATAATGATAATAATCCTTTAAGAAAATGACATTGTTTATTATTAAATGTGGCATTATTAATTACCACCTATTTGCTTCTAGTAATTAAGGCAAATTAATAGATTGAAAATTGATTGAAAAGCCTCAAAAATTTAAACCCAGCAATATCTGGGTCACAGTGTGCTCAAATGGTTTGCAATCAAATATTAGATTTCATTATGAACCAGCTGTTTCATCTGCTTCTATTTATATAAACAAAAATGAATTCAGCTGATATGCAAGGAAACCTAACTCAGATATAAATGAATTCTCCTGAGCTATAAATAAAATAAAATATAGAAAACCTAAGCCCAGGACATTATTAATTATTAATTGTGACCCAAGAGCTGCAGATGATTTATTGTGCTAGGTGAGGTTAAATAATATTGATGTAAAAACGAACAACCACAAATTGATTTTTGTATCAACTCATAAAACCTCAAAAATCTAAACTCAAGAGTCGTGCATCCAACCTCTTGCAGCTGTCTCACTTTGTTTCTCATTCTTTCTCTCTCTCTTTAACACATACACACATGGGACGCCCATGTCTGCTTTTCGACCCAGTGTACATGCCTATCAATCTCTATGATATATTCAAGTAGGAGACAAATTGCCCCGCGCCTGGTCTGCACCCAGTCAGCCTGTCTGGCGTGAGCTCATTGGTGGCCTGCTCTCTCGTTTGTCTTTGACAGTCGCCTGTTGTTCGCCACCAGCGCTATTCATCTCAGTGTCAGTCACTAAATAGGAAGTCCCACGGTGAAGACGTGCTCATTAATATAGATCTGATCACAGCCAGACAAAAGATGGAGTGTGTGGATGCCTTTTCCACTCGTGACCCAGGTGAGAATCTCACATGACAGAATCGTCTAACAGACAAAACACAGCTGGCTGAAGTTGAGAAATGAAATGAATGAGGAAATAATATGCAAATCTGTCAATGTGCCATTTAGAATTAATACAAATGCAACAAACACATTAAACCAAGATACCTATTAAAAATGCATTGAAGTAATAGTAAAGATATTTTCCTACAACTTATACTTTTTTAGACTAAACATTGCATTTTGAAACAGCACAGTTTGGTTATACCTGAACGGTTTTCAGCAAAAGAAAAACTGTAAATAACAGAAACTAAATAAATATCAAGTGGACATTGTTGAAAAATCACTAGAAGCAGACCTTTTCATGAAGTGGGAAGAAAAAAAACGACCTTCTGATACTAATACATTTTTCATAAAAATGTTTTTTTAATGATGACCTTTAAACAAAGAGACAAAGCAAGAAGGAAAGAAAAAATACTTTCTTCAACAATACAATCAGTCTCATACTACTAATACTTCTGAGGGGAGAAAAAACTAACAAATAAATACACAATCTATCATCATTTTCTCACAATTATGTAATTTCAAACCTGATGACTTAATATCTTCTGCAGAACACAAAATAAGAAATTCAAAAGAATGTTTTAGCTGTTTTTGTCTAACTAATTTTTATAAAAAAAGAATTTATACTATTTATTACTAGTTTATGAATACCTAGAATTAATTTTGTTTTATCAATTGTATTTTGGTGGGCTTAAAATATACATAAATTACTGCAGTAAACATTTGAGAAAAGTATGCAAAAAAACTGTCCAAATAAATGTATACAGGTCCTTCTCAAAAAATTAGCATATTGTGATAGTTCATTATTTTCTGTAATGTACTGATAAACATTAGACTTTCATATATTTTAGATTCATTACACACAACTGAAGTA